>CAJNJA010018211.1:0-10683 GCA_905231915.1 Symbiodinium necroappetens | reverse complement strand
GTTTGTTGGTACTTTTTTTTTTTTTTCGTCTTGGTGTGGTTGAGGAGTGATCTTTAAAGTGAGGAGATGATTGCGTAGCTTCTTTTCGGCTGCGAGGGTACTTGAACCAACTGCAGCCTAATTTTGTAGGGTCATTGTCAATTGTTGCTACTTTCAGGGTTGGTTCAGGACCTGACAGCTAGGTTATGATGGGTGAAAGTTTCAACCCTAAACCCTAAATCCCAACTGCCCCACAGTCAGTACCGTCTCAGGAGATGATAGCAGAGTACCTGGCGACCGGCACCGCGCGACATGTCGCAGCGAGCCTGACCTTGCATCGCATGGTTTAATGTTTCTAGGGCACACTGCCAGGATTTCGAGTTTAGGGTTTAGGCTTTTGGTGTCAAGTTGATGAAGCATGTGATAAGGAAAGCCTGAATCCCGCCGGGGCCTGCTTGCCCGAGAACCCGAAGCTCAAAACCTGGAACCCTAGATCCGGTAAGCCCTAAACTGACTGGTTCTTCGTAGAATTGAGGAATGGGTTTTTGGGACTACTATAGGGAGACCTTGAGGGCTTAAGGGACTATCATAGGGATCCATTCCCCCATTCCTTACTAAGAACCAAGGAGTAAACCCTAAACTCTAGTTTATCTTCAATCCTCAAGCCTGCTTGCTAAAGTTTCAAGCCAGAAGCAGGGTGGCCCCTGCGAGCCGACAAGAGCCGAGAGTCGTTCTGCTTTGCAAGGCTCTCATTGTACGAAAGATAGCGGAATGTAGGAGCCTAAATTTGGGAAGAGACAAGCAATTGTCAGTTAAATGCCAAAATGAGCCCCGAAACCCTGTTCTAAGTGTTACGGGCCCGGCCCCTGGGCAGTCGTGGGTGGTCTTCTGAAACCAACTTCTGCTGCATCTACTTGGGGTGTTAGGTCTTTTCATGCTCATCTTTCCGACTCGTTCTGCCTTGATTCCGGAACCCTTAAACCTGTAGCCGAGCGCCAGCCGCAAACTGAATATCGGGTTCAGGGTTCAGGGCTTTCGAGCTTTCGGTCGTAAGGCTTTGGCCATGAACCTCAGCGTGGGAGGCTGGTAGTCGCAGCCCCTACAATGGCCATACAGGCACCCCATGCAAGTAAAAAGAAGAATTACCAATATCTATTTTTGGGGGGTTCCTCAATATAATTATAGTATAGTGGGCCCCCAAACCCTGTTCTAAATGTTGACGCCCCTATGTTATGTGCGCGAGTTAGAAGTGACTGAATGGCCTTGTCAAAGTGGCTAGGAACTTGGGGCAAGTGCTCAGTAATCCGCTGAGGCTTGCGAGGGCTCAGGAGCAGGACTGACAGAGGATCCAACTGCCAGTGTCCCCCAAAAGAGCATGCTACCGGGCCTAGGGGTTTAGGGTTTAGGGTTTTACCAACTCATGATGGTTCATGATAGGCTGTTTGAGTTGTGTCGTGTGCGGGACAGTTTGAAAGGATCTGGGAGTTGGCGGGCTAGACCCCAAAGCCCATTGAAACCTCGAGCCCCTTCAGCCTTAAAGCTCAGACTCCCACAGCGGTGTGGGCCCAAACTCGAACCTTTTCTGTTGGCCCGAGGATAGGCTTCTCGGCTGGTGGTTGGCTCGCCCTGCGCTTGTTCAGGCCGGTGTAGGGCTAAGAGGGCTTTGGGCCTGGGGTGTTGCAGAGCTCTTGGTCAAGGTTTGGGTGTGTTCACCCGGCCTTTCTGGTGGGGGCTTCTTTGAGGGCTGCTGAAGAGCATCTAGGTCCTTGTATTCTATACCGCAGGCGAGAAGCCACGCCTTCGACCGCAACTGAGATTGATATTCTGATATCCGCGACTGCAAGAAACCGACTTGAAGGCTCATGGTGCAGTTGCAAGTGCCTTAGCTGGGATAGCAGGTAAGTGTATGTTTGGCTATGGCCCTAAACCCTAAACCCTAAACCCTAAAAAGAAAACCCTAAACCCTAAACCCTAAACCCTAAGTGTATGTTTGGCTATGGTATTGCCTTCTCCGCTGTTGCCAGGGCCTGCCCGGCCCTGCACCTCGTCGCAGCCGTCTCACCTGCGCCGCTGTTGAACGACGAGTGGCGTCAGGCAAGTCTTCTCCGCTTTGAGAGCTGGGGTTTAGGGTTTGAAGTTCAGGGTTCGAGGGTTGCGGCGCATGCTTGAGGGTTTAAGGCTTAAGGTTGCGCATTGGGGTGTTGCTTTGCTTCGGTCCAGATCTCTGCATTGTTGGAGGTAGATTGGTCTTCAATGCTACGCGGCGTTCGTCTTTGACTATTTTAGTTTAGGGCTTGGAGGGTTGTCGAGTATTTCGGCCCCGTGCAGATTGGGTTGGCATGGTCATCCCTTTATTTCATGTTACTTTTGCCATAATCTGCAATTATTAAGGCCACCATGTTACGTAGATTTATGGACGAGCATTTCCGGGGTTATGAGGTCCCGTGCTCAATCCACTTAAGTCCATGTCCTACTATCTTTTTTTCAAGGCACCCACTTTTGTCTACCGTAGTACATCATCAACCTTCTCTACATCCAGCACGCAAGTTGGTTGCGCCGCAATATAGCCTCCTAGTAGGCTGCGCCGCGATATAGGGCCCTTTTTTTTCAGAATGAAGTGTCCTGGGCAGCCCCAATCTCTACTACAGCGGCCTGGAGAAATGGCAATAGCATGCCTGGGAAAGTTGCGAGAACTAAGCCGCATCTCCCAACAGCTGCTATTGTAGGGTTGTAAAGAGGCCGTCTTGTTTAGGGTCTCCGATGTGGGTTCCTACAGAGCAGCATGCGCATAAACCCCAGACTCTCAGAGACAAGCCCAAAACCCATGGCCTAAACCGGAAACCCTAAGCCGCCAACCCTGAGCCATAAGCCCCACAAGCGAACCTCCCGAACCGAACCCCTAAATCCTTTGATTGCCCTGAGCCTATCAATCAAGAACCCTATCAAGAACCCGAGAAGAATCCGATCAAGGATCCGAGAAGAACCGATCAGCGACCCGATCCAGAGCTTTTTTGAGAACTGCAAGCCCGAAGCGGTGAGGTGCCGATGTTTGTGGAGGATCTTTGCAGACACCTTATGCACAGCCAACAGCGCCTCCTACTCATGTGGGGTGGCGAGGCGTGAGGGACCTCGGGCTTCATGGGGGTTGGGGTTTGGGGCTTCGGGCTTAGGGCTTAAGGTTCAGGGTTTAGGGTGTTGGGTTTAGGGTTTAGGGTGTTGGGTTTAGGGTTTAGGGTTCAGGGTGTAGGGTTCAGGGTGTAGGGTTTAGGGCTTAGGGTTTAGGGTGTGTTTAGGGTTCAGGGTGTACGGGTCTCGGGTTTGAGATGAAGAGTTTCGAGTTGATCTCTGGCTAGGGCCGAGTCTTCAAGACTAGGAACTCCAAAGTCGAGCATGAAATGCTCAGACTCACTGCAGTTGTGCGGCTAGCAGCCTTGACTGAGACTGTAACTTCTTGTCCGAATAAACCCGGATTGCGGTTCCGGTGCTGCTGACTATAGAAGTATTTGCCGCAACTATGGACGGTTTTCTTGGAAGGGCGCAAGCAGTTGCAGACCTTGTTTAGTTTCAGGCCTTGTTTCAAGAAGCAGGCGGTCCAAACCTCGCGATGATAGGTTTGGGGCTCAGTCTTCGCAGCTTGCATCCTAACCATAATCGTGAACTGCGGCGTCTCGGGCATGGGTGACAGAGGTACTTAGACGGGTTTCTGGTGGAGGCTTAGGGCGCACAGCAGATGTAACAACTCGAAGCCAGTCACACCAGTGGCAACTAGCTCTTCAAAGAGAGCGAAAGCCCTAGCCGATGCGATCAGTTAAACCTCAAACCCCAAACCCAGTTATGTAGGCCCGATGCTCGCTTGCCTTGGGCTTCGTCTGCATCCTAAGTGACTGACCAGGCAGCCCCTGAAGCGCTGTGAGGCAAGCTGTAATTTTCGAAGGCCACTCAAGGCCAGAAGGTCCGACATTCGCCCAGCACCTCCAATGACAGATAAACGGCAATCACATCCCATGCGCCTGAACCTTGCGGTTACAACCTTTGAAGCCGTTTAACCTCCAATTCGTTGTGGATGGAGGCTCAGTCGCACCATGCCAACCATTCTGGTTCTAGTGTGCCCTGAGGCCCTGAAGTAAACTCTGTCAGTGCCGTGCGAGGACAATTCTCAACGGCCATTGGAGCCGTTGCAGCTTCACCCCAAAGTCGTCAAGCACAAGAAAGAGCTGCTCGGTGGGAGGATTTACAAGAGTTTGTGAGCATGTCTGCAGGATGTCTTGTCGTCGGGTTGGTGCAAGTTGAATGTTTTGTCGGCTGTATGGAAATATATCATGATAGCATTCTTGTATGATCTCCTGTCCTCCTGCAACAGTACGGGTGCACTCCGGGCAGGGCAGCAAAGCAAAGCGTAAGATGGTGTCTTCTGAGAGATGCGCATGAACAAATGCATTTTAACGGCAGATCAGCAGATCGGTACAAGCGGTCGTGAACGTCTTCGGGCTGCCAACAATTGCTGGAGGTTCAAACAAGTGGCAACACAGCTTGCCCGTAACTTCGTTGTCTGGCTCAGTCGAGGCCTGGTCTAGTTGCTGCAGGATCAGTATTGACCTCAACCCTCAACCCCCCTAAACCCTAAACCCTTAAGCTAGACCCGAACACCCCAAACCCCAGACTCCGAAGAGCTCCATGGGAATCCCTCCCCAGACGCGTCGCTGAGGGACAAAGGCCACATCGGCTTTATAAGCAAAGACGACTTCCAGGATTCCGCAGGGCTTCGGCAGGGGGTGGTTTCCCTAACCCGACTCTCCGAACCCTCAGGTTTGAAGGCGTCTCTGGGGTAGGGGTTAAGGGTTTAGGGTTTAGGGTTCAAGGTTTAGGGTTTCAAGGTTCCTACTACAAACTCGGAGTTGCGAATTTGTTTTGGGCCATGCTGTATCGGAGCTTTTGGGTGCAAAGCATCGATAGATCAACGTGAGAATGCCAGGCTTTAGCAAAGAGGTTTAAGTTGACTTTTCGGGTTTATGGCAACCCCTCGAAATCTGACGCGCAGAGGAGCTGCTGGATTTGATTTTCCGGCTGTGCGGAGATGGTGCCAAGGCGTCCGGGACGGGTCTGGCATAGACTTACCGTTGTGCTCGAGCTGTAAAACCTCATACAGACCTACGGCTGTCTAAAGCCCCATAACTTTGAGTTCCAAGTATAGTCACAGCCAAACCTGAAGCCACAAATCCCAACATCCTAAGGCAGGAGACCCCACACCATGCAGACGCACGTCATGGACTCCAAGTTGTGAGCTCCATCCAAGGTAAAATCTCCATCTAGGCAAGCCGTATACCCCTCTGAAAACTGCGCTACGACCAAGTGTTTAAGTGTCGAGTATTCTCTGTGTTGAGAACCCTCAAACCTTAACACCTCCTAGACCAACACACCCTTAAAGCCTTAAAGCCAACTGCTTGTAAACAAGCATATCCTGAAGCCTTTAGAAACACAAGAGCCCTAGATCCCTGAAGACAAGTAAGTTCTCCATCCACGCGAGGCCTCGCACTCGCCTTCGGCTTCTGTGAAGGCCACGTCGGAGAGCACAGGTTTAAGCATTTCGGATTTAGGCTTCGGTTGGCTCGACGGTCCGTTCAGGCTTCGCATGCCAGGCTTCTGGGCGTTTGGGGTATATTGTCGCGCTCGATCTATGCGCCAACGGCACAGTAGAGTGCTCGGCTCGGAGGTCTGGGGAGGGTTAATGCAAAGTACATTCCAACACCCTAGGGAAGAATGTTACTGTTTACTCGTGTCCCTATACTTGTGCCCAAGCCCTATACTCCCCTTTCAGAACTGCCGTTACGACCAAGTGATTAAGCATCCAGTTTTCTCTACGTTGAGAACCCTCAGTAGAGCCATCTGCCTGTAAACAGACATATCCTGACGCCTCTAGAAACACAAGAGCCCTAGATCCCTGAAGACAAGTAATTTCTTCGTTCTCCATTCATGCGAGGACTCGGATTTGGCTTTGGCATGCATTGGCCGTTTCAAGGCCGCGAAGAAGGGTTTCGGGATTCTGATTTTTGTTTCTGTCCATGCTTGAGCTGTGGTCTTCTTTCTTTAACCGTTAGGATCCGGCAAAGTATGTGCTTATGCAGAACATATATATATATATACATACATACCTACATACATACATACGTGCATGCATACATACATACATACATACATACATACATACATACATACATACATACACTCACACACACGTACTTTTCTTTCTGCCATCCCTCTCTTCCTCCCTCCTCTCCGCCTAGCAAGCCAGCAAGCTAGCTACTTACCTCATGCATGCATACATAGATAGCATGGTAAAGCATAGGTTAGGTTAGCTAAGAGCAGCACAGCACAGCACAGCGCAACACAGCATTGCATAGCATAGCATACCGTAACTAACAGAACACGGCATAGCAAATCATAACATAGCTTAGCATTGCATAACATAGCATAAGAAGGTACTGCATAATGTAGCATACCAGAACACAACATAGCACATCAACGCTTAATTATCCACATCATAGCATCATGTAGCATAGTTTTGCACCAAAAATGGCACTGTGCAGTATGGCACAGCAGCACATGCATATCCTAGCATAAAACAGCTGCTACAATGATTATGTGAGTGTGTTTCGTTTGACTTGTAAGTTCACTGTTTCGGTACGTCGGTTCTGTGCAGGATCAATTAAACGCAAGCTAAGTGATTCTGACTAAATTGCAATTTAATTTGCTGCCGCCCTGGTTATTCGTTTGGTCCCGTGATTGTTTGAATTCTTGCTTTTTAAGGTCCGGTGCGGCTGTTTTTTTAAATACTTTGTTCATTGGTCTTTGCGATCTGGCTGCCCTAAACCCCGTGGGTGGCTCCTGTGCGCCCAAGACCCCTCACACCCCACAGTAAACTTGAGCCATCGACCCTGAACCCTGAACCCTAAACCCTGAACCCAAAACCCTGAACCCTAAACCCTAAACCCTAAACCCTGAACCCTAAACCCTAAACCCAAAACCCTGTAGCATCCCGGAGGCCGAACCTGTCCCACACTTTCCACACGACGATGCGGTACCACCTCCACCGCCTGGGGTGCTGGGCTCGGGGGCTTCTTGGCGTGTGTTTTTGTGAAGAGTTGGCCCAGAGGGTTAAGGGTTTAGGGCAGGTTTAGGGCCGTTTAGGGTTTAGTGTTTGGGGTTTAGGATTTGCAGGCTTAGGGTTTAGGGGTTTAGGGTTTAGGGTTTGCGAGTCGAAAAGCGGTTGAGAGCACCCGCAAAGCACGTGCCAAAGCCTGGGTTTCTTTCTGCGGGCTGCTCGCACTTAGCGCTGTCGTATCATGGGGCGTATAGGGCCTGAGGTAGAGGCAGCAGGGGTATTGCAGGGCCGAAATAATTCATATTACCTCTACTGTTTTGGGGGTGCCTTAGTATGCTTATAGTATAACATACCCCGAAATCCTGTTCTAATTATTAAGGCCCCTATCTCATTAGAAGGTCTCGGACTTCAGGTGTAGGGTAGAGGATAGGAGCCTCCAAACCCGTAGGAGCTCGGTTTCGGGGACCTGGTCTAAGTCAGTTGGGTTGCAGGTCAAAAAGCGGGCTTAGGGTTTTAGGGTTTAGGGTTTAGGGTTTTAGGGATTTTAGGGTTAAGGGTGTAGGGTTTAGGGGTTCAGGGTTTAGGGTTTAGGGGTTTAAAGTTTAGGGCTTAACAGTGCCATCCGGACATCAATAAATCAAAGTGGCTTGCCCATTTTGCACCATTCTCGCGGTTCAGCCGCTCCCGAACGCAAAGCGAATGTATAGTCCGCTTGCAGATATGGCCTCATGTAGAAGCCTGAATAATTACCTATATTATTTTGGGGGGTCCTTGTTAGACTTATACTACAAAAGAGCCCAAACTCCTATTCTAATTATTCAGGCTGATTAAGGCCCACATACGACAACCATGCCCAGCGTGTTGTGCTAGCTTCTTTGGCTCTCCTCTTTACGGACACCCTAAACCCTAAACCCCGTGGGTAGCTCCTGTGCGCCCACAGTAAACTTGAGCCATCGACACGCCTCCCTGAAGTATTCCGGAGGCCAAACCCGTCCCGCACTTTCCACAAGACGATGCGGCACCGCCTCCACCGCCTAAGGTGCTTGGCTCGGGGGCTTGGGCCCAATCCGGACATCAATAAATCAAAGCGGCCTGTGACGCCGAACCACCAAGCCCCATTCTACACCGTTCTCAAGGTTCGTATGCGTTCTACCCTAAACCCTAAACCCTATACTCTAAACCTAACTCAAGTCAGAGGCTCGGGAGGTTTGGGGTTTATGCTTCAGAGATTTGGCCTTTACCCTCAATGCGGGTTTGGGGTTTGGGGTCTATGGTTTCGGGTTTAGGGGACCCAATTCGCAAAAGACGTCCTGAGGCCACAAGCCCCAGAACTGATCTGACAATGCATCGTCTTGAATCCCAGAGAGCCCAATACCCCTTACGGACGGAATCGATCTTGCTGGGCACTATGTGAAGTAACAGTCTCCCGAAAAGGAAGCTCAAATAGACACTCACCGATATTCAATATTTCAACAGAGCCCTTAAATCCACGATAGATCTCACCAAGAATCTAACATGAAGAAGTACACCATGTCGTCTTGACAGGCGCCGGGCAGTGCAAGGCGCTCCCGGGAGGGCATCGTGTCGCCCGACTTCAACGAAGTTGGGCTTGGGGCTTTAGGGCTTAGGGCACACTGCAAGCGCAGCCTTGGGAATGAGGGCTCGGTGCCCTTATTGCTCAGTACCAACAAGACTGTTCCGTGTGCGACATTAACGGCTGAGCTGAGTCTGAGATGTGGGCCCTTAGCCCTACCTGAACCCTTCAAGATCCGCATGTTGCGGGTTTATGACCCTGCAAGCAGATGCCGTAATATCACCCTTTGAAAATTCCTGGGGTTCCCAGTTCGGGGTTGAGGGGTTAAGGTCTAGGGTTTAGGGTGTAGGGTTGAGGGTTTAGGGTGTAGGGTTTAGGGTTTAGGGTCTAGGGTGTTGGGTGTAGGGTTTAGGGTGCAGGGTTTATGGGTTTAGGGTTTAGGGTTTGGGTTTCATAGCGGGGTTGTGCAGGGCTCAGGGGGGCCACAGGGTGGGAGAGTCTCGTGGAAGCTCTAGTTTCGATTTTAAACCCAGGCTTGACTAACGGAGCCCTAAAGACATTTTCAGGTGGGTAGTTACCGTTATAGGAGCCTTATAGAAGGTCTATGTACCTTGTATAGAAGCCTTATGGAAGCCCTATGTATCCTAAACTCCGCACCTGGAGCTTCCTTTTACTAAAACCTGAAGCTCTAGATGCTTCAGATGCCTTGAACCTGGAAGCTTCGGTTTTTGCCACCGAAGTTCAACCGTAAACCCCTAAAGCCAAACCTAAACCCCAAACCCTGACCCTAAACCCGAAGCCCCAAGCCAAAAACCCTAAACCCTAAACCCCAGCCCCAAACTTAGCCCCGAGGGCCCTTGTACCTTAGACTTGTCATCTGAGCTTCACAAAGCCTGTACAAGCGCGCTCAGCGTAGGGCCCTCAACCCACCCAAGGCCTACAGTAAACCCTACATACGGGTACAGGGCATCAGGTTGAGGGTGTGACGTTGGATGTTGAATGTGAGTGTTTTGGACCCCTTGACAGGAGAAGCCTCAGCCCCACAACTCCAAATCCTCTCAACTTAAGCCCTGCCGAGTGAATGCGCAAAACCATGCCCTGAACTTCCGCAGAACACAAAGCCTTAATCCAGAAAGCCCAGCCCCACTCCAGGCCCAGAAGTGCATCTTTCACAAACCGAGGCTCGTAGCCAGGGTCGTTTACAATAAGGACACCACGGAGATGAACTCGGCTGCCACTCTCATCGACATCAGAAAGTTGATCAAGAACGTGGAGTCGGGTGTCAGTGGGACCCAAGGCACAGACGAAGTCCGCAAGGGGTTCGAATCAGCCAAGAAGCCACAAAAGACTTCAAAAGCACCACCTGTACCCAAACGGATGGCCTTGGCAAACTTGCCAGTGAAGGCCGCCAGAACAGCAACAAGGCAGCAGATGCCGTGCGGGCGCTAGCTGCTGGAGCCAGGGAGCCAATTTTCTGGCAGAAGATCCCAGATTCGAAACCTCCAACCCAGGGAGCCCTACACGCCTTCATCAAGGAATGTTCCTTAAACCTGAAAGGGCTGAAACCGCCCACGCAAAGCCGAGGCTGTCTCTCGATCGCAACTTCCAGCCTCCTCGTGGCCGCCTGCGCGACAGAGAACGCCAGGAGCAGGGCTGTAAGGGTAGGGTCTATGGTGTTAGGGTTTAGGATTAAGGATTGAGAGCGCGTCGGGTATAGGCTTTGGGTTTCTAGGGTCTTAAGTTTCGGAGTGTAGGGTATGGCTTTAGCTCTCACGAGAGAGAGAGGAGACAGAGATAAATTTACAGGGGGAGGCTCCCATGCTACAGTGTCAAAGCACGAAAGTAGACCCCGGCCCACGTTCCAAGCCCAGGACCATGTTGACAGTGTGTGATTGCGGGTTCATATATATATATATATATGTATATATATATATGTGTGTGTATCTTGTACTATACTATATACTATATTGTGCTATATACCACAGTATGCTATATACGATTATACTATAGTATACTAAACTAAACTAAACTATACTATACTGTAATAGACTATACTATACTATATACTATA
>CAJNJA010018210.1:0-10684 GCA_905231915.1 Symbiodinium necroappetens | reverse complement strand
TTAATATTAGGGGGAAGGGATTAAACCCCTCCAAACTCCAAAGAACCCCTCTAAGCCCGTCCTTAAACCATAGAACCGAGGCCCTAGACGAATCTAAACTCCAAAGAACCCCTCTAAACCCGTCCTTAAACCCAATAGAACCCATCTTATAAGCCCTAGACTGTCTCTAAACCCAATAGAACTCATCCTAAGCCCTAGACCGTCCTTAAACCCAATTGAACCCATCCCAGAAGCACGAGAGCGTCTCTAAACCCACTAGAACCCATCCTATCAACCCTAGAGAGCCCCTTTTTGGGGGCACTCCTGGGCCATCTCAACCACAGCTCGGCCGCCGCAGAGCTCCAGCCGGGACATCGCAAAGGAGCAGAGCCTTGGGATAGGGGTTTTTGGGGGTTTTGGGTTTTGGGGTTTTGGGGGTTTGGGGGTTTAGGAAACCCTAAACCATAAATCCGAAGGAACCCTCAGGAATCATATTTCTGGAGAGGGCTTCTATTTCTCGAGCTCTCGAAGCCGCTGAATATGTTGCCACGGGGAAGAACTGGGTGGGGGGGGATGCGTTTGGTCAATCAGGGTTGAGGGTTTAGGGTTTAGGTTCAGGGTTTTAGGGTTTAGGGTTCCTTAACCCCTATGTTGGGATTGCCTTTTGCTGACCCCAGTGCTGCCAGGGTGGCAGTGAGACAGGTCTCGCATCCCTTCTTCTAGAGCACTGAGCACCTCAGCGTCTCTTGTGATGTAGGGGTCGGCACTAGAGGGCTGATTGGGCTTTAGGGTTTTAGGGCTTTAAATTGGGTCTAGGGTTCAGGGCTTAGGATTTTGGCGGGTTAAAGACTAACTAACTAGGTCTTGCTGGTGTGGTGGGTTGGAGCTTCAGTCTTGCTTGGAAGGCGAGGTAGAAAGTAGGGGCTTTGGTTTTGAAAGGCTTCCGGCAGAAGACTTGGGATGTCGTGCTCTAACCTTAAGGGTCCAAGTACCGAGTAGTCATGGACTCTCCCAATAGCTAACCTGCAAACTACTACCCTAAACCCTTAAGTACCTAATCCTTAAGTCGATTTGGGTAATGTAGGGACCTGATTAAGAAACCCTGGCCCTATAAACCCCATAAGATTCGGATTCATATAAGGGAACCCTAATAAAGACCCAAGGTTTCTTAATCAGGTCCTCATGTTAATTAAGCTGCCATGGGCTGCCTTTCGGAAGCCCGGGCGCAGGCCATGCCCAGAAGCGCACCGTCGAAGGGCTCGCAAGACCTGGAGCAAGGCGATCTGGAGCTATAGTGGCCCTGTAGTCCCAAAAAACTTGCGTTTATGACATTTTTGTCACTCACTTGGACTCCTCCCCTCATAAGCCCTGTGCCCTGTAAGAAAGAAACCATATTAACTATCCACTGTAGATCCCGAAAAAATGGCTACTTAAATTAAGTTCCTCCTAAACCCTAAACTTTCCTAGACCCTCAACCCTAAACTTTCCTAAACCCTAAAGCCTAAACCCAAGAGCCCAGGGAAAGCCCGAACCAAAGCCCTTCTAAGCCGCAAACCCTTCCAAAACCCTAAAGTTTCAACGCCCTTAGCCCTTAGAGCTCTGAAACCCCAAACCTCCAACAAGAAGCCCCCCTTAGACTCTTGCGTAGGGTTTAGAGTTTTGGGTTTTAGGGCTCAAAGGTTTTAGTTTAGGCTTAGGGTTTAGAGTCTTAGGCTTAGGGCTCAAAGGCTTTAGTTTATGCTTAGGGTTTAGAGTTTTCGGTTTAAGGCTTAGGGGTATAGTTTAGGGTTTAGAGCTCTTTTAGGCTTATCGGTGTCTCCCCAAAACTTTCCAAACCCTGAAAAGTCACCGTATCCCCAAACTCCTACAGACAATGTGCTAGGACCAAAACCTAAATCCGTAAAGCCCTCAAGCCCCCTTCAAAACCACACCAAACCCTAAACCTTCCCCCAAGTCCCTCTTTTACCCTAAACCCGCAAACACAAAACCCTGAAACCCAAAACCCTCAACTCTGAAGCCTCTGACCTGAAGATGCTAAGCCCGAAAAGACGCAAATCCTAAAAGCCCTACACCCTACAATCCCTAAACCCCAAACCCCAAAACCCTAATCCCTAAACCCTAAATCCTAAACCCTAATCCCTAAACCCTAAAAGTCCTACACCCTATAATCCCTAAACCCCAAAACCCTAATCACCAAATCCTCCAAGCCCCCCAGATCCACGGCCCTTGTAAAGCCCTCATATAGAACCTTCTTAAACATGCTAAACACGAAGCCCTCATGCCCAGCCTTAGTATAAAGCTTCTACGGGGTCTGATAGGATAGGTTTTTATCGAAGGGTGTTATTGGGTGTTGATGGATTTGTTAATGTTTTTCTTTCGTAAGAAGGCTCTTCTACCCGCTTTGCATAACATGCTTGTATTGCAGTCTTCTATAGACTTCTACAGTATTCTATAGTCCGTTATACTTATACAGTATACACCTCCCTAAACCCTAAACCCTAAGCCCGAAACCCTAACTCTTGACTTAAGGGTTGTTTTTTACCCTGATTTGTGCGCCCTCGTCGAGCCTTCCCACTGCCGTCAGCGACTCGCGAAGTTCCGCCAGGGACTCCTCGGTGCGATGCTTCTGTTGGGCTCGGATCCCTTACGGTTCAGGGTTTTGTGTTTAGGGTATTGGGTTTAGGGTAGAGGGTTTGGGTTTAGGGGGCTTAGGGTTTAGGGATTTTGGGTTTAGGGTAGAGGGTTTGGGGTTCAAGGTGTTGAGCTTTAGTTTAGGGTTTAGGGTTTACGGTTTAGGGTTCAGGGTTCGGTTTGGGGTAGAGGGTTTGGGGTTCAAGGGTTTAGGGTGGAGGGTTTCGGGTTCTCAAGGTGTTGGGTTCAGGGTACCGGGTTTGGGGGAAGTGGGTAGGTTTATATACGGAACCTACGACCACGAAACGGCGCACTGGGAGACCTTCCTGCGGCTGGAAGAAGGGTGAGGCATTTGGACAAAGAGCTGTAATATACATGGGTATATATATATATACACACACACACGCAGGAGTATGCATGCTGCATGTGTGTTTGTGTGTGTGTGTAGATAGATAGATAGATAGATAGATAGATAGATAGATAGATAGATAGATAGACAGATAGATAGATAGATAGATAGATAGAGATAGGTAGATAAATAGTTAAATAGATAGATAGATAGATAGATAGATAGACAGATAGATAGATAGATAGATCGATAGATAGATGGTTAGATAGATAGATAGGTAGATAGATAGGTAGATAGATAGGTAGATAGATAGATAAAAGACATGGGTTTGGCGCACTACAACCGCTGCTTCTATGCGCTTACTTGAAGCTCGGAGTCATGACAAGGACAAGCTTGGGGCTTCAAAGTGCGGGGCGCCATACAGGATTCGGGCTTTACGGCTCAAGGAGCCTATTGTTTGTTTTATGAATCACGTCACGAGAAGATCATGTATATGGGGGTTTCCGAAAATAGGGGACCCTAATACAGTACCCTAAATAGTAGGTTCCTTATTATTATAAAGGACCCCAAAATAAGGTACCCTAACTTTTGGAAAGTCCCATAGCTGGGTACCCTTTTCCTACTACTCGGCTTTAATACGGAGACCCCCAAAGAAAAAGGGCAAAAGGGTACTACTGGGGAACCTGGTCGATATAGTACCCTACATAGTAGGATCCTTATTATAAAGGACCCCAAAACAAGGCACCCCGTATTTTACGGAAAGTCCCACATCCCTCAAGGCCGAGGCCACTGTATAACCATTATGTACCCCTTATATAGTCTCTAAAGCCCCTATATAACCCCAAGGGTCCCTATTTGACATGTACGTGGCCTTCGAGCCAGGCGGCTCTTCATGGTTTGGAGCTTCAACCCGACGCCCTAATCCTGCAGACCTTTGGCTTCGTGCTACAAAACCCTGAACCCTAAACCCGAAACCCGAAATAACCCTAAATAACCCTAAAAATCCTTAAATAACCTTAAATAAGCCTAAATAACCCTAAACAACCCTAAAAATAACCCTAAATCACCCTAAATCACCCTAAATAACCCTAAATAACACTAAGTAACCCCAAACCCTGAACAACACTCAACCCTACACCCAATGCGGGCTGAAGGGCTGGGTTCGGGGCTTGGGGGTTGCAAGGGTTATGCGGCTCAGGGATGGGGTTCAGGGATGGGGATCAGGATTTAGGGTTTAGGATTTAGGGTTTAGGGGATGTGGTTCAGGGATGGGGTGTAGGATTTAGGGCATAGAGTTCACACCGCCCCCGGCATACTAGCAGTCAAACACAGGTTCTTTTAAATACCCTAAACCCACCAATAAATAGCATCCGAGTAGAGCCAATCTCGGCAAATCACGGCAAACCTGATCATTATGCATCCTGCTGAGATGGAGGAATTTGTTCTTCAGCCTTTTAGCCTACGTGCTTCCGGCGTGCAGGCGTATAAATGCTGTGGGTTGCATCGGGGATACCGCGCGGAGCAGAGCCAACTTCAGGAATATGATCATTATGTGAGGATAGGCGTCGAGACATATCTTCAAAGGTTAGCTGGAAGTTCGTGTATTTCCTCGTGCAATTCATTGTGCCCCTGGTTGTGGTGCAAGAGAAGCACAGGACGCACGGCTTAATCATAAAGCAAAGCACAACAGAACCGCCACGACGACCAGGAAACCGTTTACGACACCAACTTAGCCCCTTGTACTAAAGGATCCAAGGTCTGGGGACTTGCCGTTTGGTGTAAAAGCTTTAAGGTTAGGGCTCAGGGCTTTAGGGTTCACTGGCATCGGGGTCGAAGAGGGCGGAGGATATCCAACATTCCCTACAAGCTTCAAGACACCAACCTGTTCGCATGCACTGATCATGCACCCGGTAGTCCCTAGACCCTTGACCCTAAACCGAAAAGACGACCTATACCCCTAGAACCTACAGTGGTCGAAATCACAGAAGCTATGCCTGAGCATCTGCCGATGACAATAGGCTTTGGGGTATATGAGAGTATCCTTATCTAGGGATTATCAAGGGGATACTCTTACTGGGACTACCATAGGGGACCTTAAGGGGCTACAGTATCATAGGGATCCATTCCCCCATTCCCTACTAAGAACCAGAGAGTCTATCTTAGGTCTTAAGGGTGCAAGGCGGCTGCGACGAATCCCGATCTCGAGGCTTCCACTGCAAAACCCCCATTTGGGACTTTCCGAAAACTCGGGTATCTTATGTTGGGGTCCTTATAATAAGGATCCTACTATTAAGGGTACACTATATTAGGGTCCCTTGTTTCACGGAAACTCCCATGTCTTGCTACTACTCATAAAGGCTCCCCGAGCCTCCCTAATCCTCTCCCCCGCTTGAACCCCAAACCCTACACCCCCAAGCCTAAACCCCTAAAACCCCTAAACCGTAAACCCTACATCCTAGACCCTAAACCCTGAACCCTAAACTCTAAACCCCTAAAGCCCTAAACCCTAAACACCCCAAACCCCAACTCCACACCCTGAGCCCCAAACTCGACACCTTAAACATCCTTAAGCCCTTAGGCCCTTCAAATCCTGAACTAGGTTCCCCAGTAGCCCCTAAACAATAAGGGGTACCCTTTTCCCTACTCTTTGGTTATATTAAGGGAAAGGGCAGAAGGGTAGTACTGGGGAACCTAGTTAAACCCTAAAAATCCGCAAGAGATCCAGCTGCACCAGAGGTCCTGCTACCCGTAGCGACAAGTAAAACCGTCTAGCGGCCAAGGCGTGAATGTATAAGGCTGAACTGTGTCTGCAACGAGACTGATCCCTGTACTATAACACGTACACACGTATGTGCATCGCGATGTGTATGTGTGCATATATATATATATTTATTTATTTATTTATCCGTTCATTTATACAATGTATATATATATATACATACACATACATATATATATATATATGTATATATTTATGTTTTTACACATACACAACACAACAATATGTGTCTGAGCTATCCGCGAAGCCTGTCCTTTCAAAGAGAAGAAGCCAAGGCTCTGGGGAAGCCTGCGTGCATCGATCTTTCTGTTGCCAAAGACCTCAGCTCCGACCAACTCGGGGGGCGTTTCGGGGCAAAAAACTACCCCTTTTCTGCTTTAGGGTTAAGGGTTTAGGGCTTGGGCTTTAGGGGGGAAGGGGGGAAGGGTGTAGGATTAGCACTAAGTTCAGGATCTAAATCCCATGCGAAGCAACTTAAATTTTGTTGACTGCGCACCACAAAAGGTCTAAGGGATGAGCCTGTCGTCTGTGTATACGTCTCACTTAACTAGCCCCCTGCTTCTTCTGTGGATCCACGATGAAGAAGCCCCAATGAAAATCCGGCAAGGCTCCTGTGTTAGCTCTGTCTCTAACTCCTCACAGTTTCAGGGCTTTGAGTTTGGGGGTTTAGGTTTTAGTGTTTAGGATAATAACTTCACGGTTTAGGGTTTAGGTCTTAGGGTTTAGGGCAAAAGGCTTCTTCAAGCTCAGACAGTTTTGAAGCCTCCAGTTCATGTGGCCGTACAGTAGCTCGCAAGACGTGTCTGTGTTCATCCTCATTGCCCGCGGCTGTTGAAACTCAAAAGCACAACATGGGGTGTCGGGTTTCGGGTTTAGGGTTTCAACATGGGGTGGGCATGAAGGGTACCGTCGATCTCTTTCTGAGTAAAGCCGACCCGCAGGCCCGACAAGCCTTCCACCCCCAACACTCTCACACTGTGGAACACCTTCTAATGCTGCACAAACCCCCGGGGCCACGGGGACAGAGCCTAATGGAATGTTGGGGCCGTGATATTTGCGATAAGATGTTGTGGCATATTACACTAGAATTACAATCAGGAACCCCCCCGCAAAATTGTGCTGGGTCATTATTCAGGCTTCTACATCAACCCTGACTTCTTCCTAAACCCTAAATGACCCTAATCCCTAAACCCTAGTCCCTGACTTCTTTGCGTAAGGACTCGCCTCCTTGCTGGCGACAAAAGGGTGTTGTGTTGGCGCGAATGCATAGGGTTTAGGGTTCAGGGCTGTAAAGCTGTCAGGGCTGTATACTTTCGGGGGGCTTTCGGGGTTAATGTCTTGAAGGCCTTTTATAATCACAATAGGGCTTGAGGGTACCTTATGCAGAACCTCCTCCAAGCTCATACCACCGTCATTGACAAAGCTCACAGTTGAATGACACGAGCCATCATACGACTCGAAGCCTAAGCCATCAGCTTCAAGTTCAAGGTCTATAGCACTATAGTCTACGGGTCTATAGGTTAGCCCATGTGCTTTTTGGGAGGTTTGGGGTTGAGGCTGGGACTCAGGCCAGGATCACTTTACCTTCCCTGGGGCGGCAGCATTAAGAAGCCTGAGCCCTAAACCGAATACCGCACCGAAGGCAAGCTGCCCAAAAGAAGCCGCCGAAATGTCGCTGCATTAGGTCCAGCGCCTGCCCGCGCCGACATTCGTATTGGGCTTAAAGTGCTGTTGATGATAGAACTCCTGCATTACCTCAATAGACTCTGGGAATTATGGGTTTTTCCTTATTATGGGTAATGCAGGATTTCTACCATCAACCGTCTCTTAGGCTTCACGATCTTAAGAGATGTTCCGGGGTGGCGGGTGTGGGGCTGGATGCCTTTGAGAGGTCACGGTTCAGGGTTAGGGCCAGGGGCTGTAGAGGTCCAAGGTCCAAGGTATGGCGTTTCGTGGGTTTTTGGGGTTCTGTTTTGTTTCGCTTTGGTGATGTTTAGGGTGCTTTGGAGGGAACTCGACCCCTGATTTACGATACTTAAACAGCACCCAGTCTACACATTTAAAGGCAACTACAGGTGGGGAGTTTAGGGTATATAGGGCTTCTATAAGGTATCTAGACCTTCTATAAGTTAGCTTCTATAACGGCAACTACCCACCTGAAACTGTCCTAGACTCATTGCAAAAATCAGGGGAGGAGCTCTGGAGAAGGTCGGGGGTCTTTTGCGACCCGCAAAGCCGAGGTTACGTTGCCGGCATCTTAGCAGAGATGTTGAGAAGACATAACAAGGAGCATCACTGGTACTTCCTGTAACTTTCACTTGATATTAAAGACCATAACAGCAGCAACAACAACCCTAAACCCCCAAACCCTAAACCCTGAACCCCAAACCCTAAACCCGAAACCCTAAACCCTAAACCCTAAACCCAAACCCGAAACCCGAAACCCTAAACCCGAAACCCTTCAAGAAAGCCAACGGGCGCAGGTTGCCGGTCCTCCTCTCGAGTCGCCTTTGGACCTCTTCAGCCGCCCAACCGGCTGCGGTTTCGGCGCCATCTAAGAGTTTCCGAAACAAAGGACCCTAAGATAGTACCCTAAATAGTAGGATCCTTATTATAAGGACCCCAAAATACGGTACCCTAATTTTCGGAAAGTCCCATCTAGAAAAAAAGTCTGGTATGGGCAGATCTATTGTAGCATGGGGCTCCAATGACCTATTGTTTTTCGGGCAGTACCGCGTAATGCAGAGGTCATAGACTACTATTTTGTAGGGTTTGGGGCTACAGGAATGCATTTCCTGAGCCTGAATCCCAACCAAAGCCCTCTGCCCAAAGGAAGCGGTTGCTGGTGGAGTCCTCCTATGCTAAGGAACTCTAACGATCTTTTTGGGTCATTGTTTCATGCCCCTATGCTATCGGACCTGAACGCTGCCATGTGGGGCAGAAGTACCTACGGGCGTCGCCAGCCGGCCAGAAAATCTGAGCCCAACATCTGCCAGCAGCGGTGTCGGGTTGAGTTAAAGGAAACTACAGGTGGGGAGTTTAGGGTATATAGGGCTTCTATAAGGCTTCCACAAGGTATATAGACCTTCTATACGGCTCCAATAACGGCAACTACCCACCTGAAAAATGTCCTAGATTGAGTGGGCTTAGGGTTTAGGCTTTACTTGAAGACCCAGGGGACTTAGTAAGTCGGTTCAGTAAGTAGGGCTATACACTAAGGTAACTCCATTTAGGGTACTTATAACTCTACTTATAACCTACTTACTAAGTCCCCTGGGCCTCCAAGTAAGGGTTGGGGGTTCAAGGCGGTTTCAGGGTTGAGGGTTTAAGGGTTTGGGGTTTATGGTTTAGGGTTTAGTGGTTGAGTTCAATCTTTGTGTTGCGAGGGGCTTCGTGTTGGGTGTCCAGGGGATCAGAGCAGATTCGTACAAGGCTCTTGCCAGCATTCATTCGACAGTCTTTGCTGGTTGAACTCGTCTCATGATCTCGAAATTTCTGATGGGTCTGCTGGCTTGTGCACCGGCTTCATTGATCATCACGCTTGGAAGACTTGGGGCTGTCTATGGCAGTCTATGGCCTGTTGCTTCATGCGAGGTTCAGGATCGAGCTCTTACTGCCTTGGTGCGCATTAATCGGCGTGGTGTTCCGGTGAAGAACTGTTCCGGATTCGCGCTGTTGTGAAGCTGCAGCTAGACAGCGCCCTGGACACTGAAGCTGAATCCGAGAATCCCCGCAGACCCACCCAAAACCCAAAACCCTCGAACCCGAAACCCTAAAACCTAAACCCCTAAGCCTCAAGCTACAGATCTGCGCGATGGCACGATGGAGATGGCTCACCGAATGTGAAGGCAAAGCCCATCACGGACCGTCCAGGACTTCCAAATGTACCTCGCGGACGTGCTGGGTTTTAGGGTTTCTATGCTAAGGATTCTTTAGGGATTCGTTTGGGGTTCCGTGGCAAATTACAAATTTCTGCTCAGAACACCGCCGCAAGGTTTCCACATAGAACTAACCCGTCCTTCACGCACCTCCAGGACCGGAAAGCCCTGAAACTTCCCCTGAAGCCTCACCGCTAAAACCTGAACCGAATGAAAGAAAGCAGGAAAGAAAGAACAAAAAAGACGAGCCTTCCACCGCCAGGCTTTGACAGCTCATCGCCATAGTACGATGTACCGGCACGTTCTTCTGACAAGATACTTGGTGCTCTTTTCACGGCAAGCCGCAAGCCCTAAACCCCTCAGCCATAAACCCGAAACCCCTAAACCCTTAAGACCCCAGAACGTGTCGCAATACGGGCCTGTGTTTTTGTATAGCTATATATTTCTATTTTAATCTATTAATTAGGCGTTTTTACTTCGTACTATAGACATGCTATACTGTTTTGTAGTCCCATTGTCAACCTTATATTCAACTGAATGGGTGGAGTTTTTGATGAACATTTACACGGTGTACATACATACCACAATGCACAAGAATCAAGAATAAATACAGGATATCAGAGATCTTCACATTATTGTGGGCAGCAGAGGGGTGGGAGGAAAAATGCCCCCCCCCCCCACCCCAAACCCACACCCCTAAACCCCAAACTTATAAACCCCAAACCCCAACCCCTAAACCCCAAAAAACCCCTAACCCTTAAGCCCCACACCCCTAAACCCCAAAGCCCCAAACCCCATACACCCTAAACGCCAACTTCAAACTTATAAACCCTAGCCCTCAAACCCCAAGACCCCTTAAGCCCTAAACCCCAAGAACCCCAAACCTAAACCCCCTAAACAAGATCCCTTAAGCCCTAGACCCCTATAATCCCAAACTTAAACCCTTAGGGTTTAGAAGCCTTATAACCCCAAACTTATAAACCCCAAGCCCTAAAGCCAAACCCCTAAATCCCTACAACCCCCAAACCCCCAAACTGATAAACCCTTAAGCCTTATAAACCCTTATAA
>CAJNJA010018209.1:20926-32385 GCA_905231915.1 Symbiodinium necroappetens | reverse complement strand
CCCTAGAACCCCTAAACCCCTAAAACCCTCAACCCCAAAACCCAAAGGGGTTTGGGGCTCCCCGGGTATGCAGCCCAGGAACGTTCAGCAGCCTGTGGATCTCGACAGACCTGGCTTTAGGGTTTAGGGCTTAGGGTTTAGGGCTTAGGGCTTAGGGTTTAGGGCTTAGGGCTTAGGGTTTAGGGCTTAGGGCGTAGGGCTTAGGGTTAGGGCTTAGGGCTTAGGGTTTTGAAGTTTAGGGTTTAGGGCTTAAAGGGCTTAGGGTTTAGGGTTTTGAAGTTTAGGGTTTATGGTTTTGAGGTTTAGAGCTACCGAAAATACCTCAAGTTAAGCTAAACTGCTAAACACCCACCGTGCTTCAAGTTATATAGCTGCAGTAAAGGGGGTTTGGAGACTTTTGCGGCTTCGAGCTACGTGTGATAGACGGGCCTTAATGGTTCGTATGCAGCTTGGGGTCTATTTTGCTACAACTGACAGGAAGGCATGGGAGCGCTATCTCCAACACTCTCCTGTGATACGTGAGACACGTTATGTAATATAGGGGCCATAATAATTAGAATAGGGTTTTGGGGTATAGCATACTTTAAAAATAATCAGGAATCCCCCCAAATAGTGTAGGTAATTTAGGCCCCTGTATTGGACCGCCCTTTGTTAAGCCCCGTTTCTTTGAGGCCCTGCACCAAGGATCCCTTCACGATCGAGGGAGGGGAGGGGGGGTTCTTACAAAGCCTTAAATCTTATTCTGCGATGAAGGAGCCATCTACATAGATCCTTAATAGTAAAAACCTTTTCTGGTTGCCTTCGTATCTTATTATGGGATTCGAACCATGAAAAAAGTCATCCAAGAAAAGGTGCTACATTTAAAGGTCTAGGTAATCGTTAAGACTTCTGTATACTGAACCTGGACACCTATCTATAGACCGCTCGGGCCCAAAGTGAGAATCATCTCTTCCAAACGCCCGGGATCATTACATAGTATGCACAAGCAACAAAGCACACCATGGTAATATAGTACTACTGGTAATACTACTATTAGTAACTAATAATAACAATAACAACAACGATAATACTCGACATAATTAAGAGCAATAACAAGACAGTGATGAAAGCAGTAGCAAGAATAGTAGATCGAGATAGTAAACACGGTAATAACCATAATAATATTCTGTTTAATGACAGTGCTAACAAGCATTTAACGAAAATAGCGAACACAGAACAGGAGTATGGATCCTGGAAATTGCACCCGAACCCTAAACCCTAAATCCTTAAACCCTAAAATACCCTAAACCCTAAATCCCCTAAACCCCAAACCCTAAACCCTAAAACCCTAAACCCTAAAACCCTAAACCCTTTAAACACCAAATACCCAAAACCCCCGAGCATCCAATACGGGCCGGGTCGGCCAAGTCTGGATCCACAGGCTCGGTGACAATCATCTTTGGAAACCTCCGTTAGGGCTTAGTTGCTTAGTTCAGATTTTTTGTCTTTTTGGCGGGTTTAGGGTTCAGGGTTTTTGTGGCGGGTTTAGTTAGGGTTTGGGGTTTAGGACTTAGCATTTTGGGTTGAGAATAACAAAGCTACACAGGGTTATAAGGACACTTCGGAACCCGGCAATCTCGGATAGGTCCTATTACTCGTTGCGGAGCAGATGAAAAGGGAATCATCGGAACGGGTCTAAAGGCACCATAAAAACCCTACCACAACCCCGACCACAAGGACATCGCACCTTCCATAGACCAAAACACCTGCCGCGATGCAGTCCAAATGGTGGTACCAGCGACTCCAAACCCCCTTAATTGAGGAATATACCTTAAATTTAAATTATAAATAGGAACCCTAATAAGATTTAAGGTATATTCCTTAATTAAGGGGTTTTGGAGTCTCTGGGTACTCTTACAGTACAGCCGAGGTCACGGCCAACGGGACAAGTAGTCAAGCTTTTGCGTTTCCCCGGTGGGCGTGAACCTGGGCAGACTTGATACCAATCTAACGTACCAAAGCTAAATCCTTAAACCCTAAACCCTAAATACCTAAGCCCTTAAACCCTTACACCCTTAAGCCCTAAACCCTAAATCCTAAACCCTGATTCCTTAACCTCAAATCGCTCAAAAGGGGAGCTTACACCACGTATGCCCAGGTCGCAAACCTGAGCAGCTCCAAGGACCGAAACAACGGTTTTTTGCTGGGATTTACAAGGTTAAAAGGGTTAAGGGATTAGGGTTTTTGGGGTTTGGGTTTAGGGTTTAGGGTTTAGGGTCTTAAGGGCTTTAAGGGTTTAGTGTTAAGGGTTTGGGGCTTTTGGGGTTTAGGGTTTAAGGGTTTGAGGTTTAAGGTTTACGGGTTTAGGGTTAAAGGGGTGAGGGTTTAGGGTCTATGGTTTTAAGGGGTAAGGGTTTAGGGTTTAAGGGGCAAGGGCTTAGGGTTTAGGGTTTAAGGGGTAGGGGTTTAGGGTTAAAGGGGTAAGGGTTTAGGGTTTAGGGTAAGGGGTTCAGGGATAAAGGGGTTAGGGTTTAGGGTTTAAGGGTTTAGGGTTTAAAGATAAAGTTTAGAGTTAAAGGGTTAAGGGTTTAAGGGTTAGGGCTTCAGGGTTTGAGGGTTCAAGGGTCTAGGGCTTAAAGGTTTGAGGGTTTAAGTGTTTAGGGTACTTCCCCAATAAGCCAGGGACGTAAAAGGTTAAACTGTCAGATTACTACTAAATTGTGAGAACCCAAAAGTTTAAAGGTCGCATATTGGGGAACTAGGTTAGGGTACTCCCAAATGCCTTGACCTACAACTTCAACGCCCCAAAGAAGCCCTGCGCAAGGATTTTTACCCGAAAGACCCCCCAAAAAATACAGAAACCCTGAATCGTAAACCCAGAACCCTAAAGCACAAACGCTTTAACCAAAACACGAAATGCCCTCCCCTAAACCCTGAACCCTTAAACCCGCACGGCCTTAAGCCCTAAACAAACAAGCTAAGTGCCAAGGAGAACAGCAGACCCCCAGCTGCACCTTGGTTTAGGGTTTAGGGGTTTAGGGTTTAGGGTTTAGGGGTTTAGGGTTTAGGGTTTAGGGTTCAGGGTTTAGGGTTTAGGGTTTAGGGTTTGAGCGGAAATCACAACTCCCAAGGGCCAACATACCAGGAACTCAGGCGATTGCTTGTTCGCCTACCCAACATAACGCTCAAACATGCGAACAATACTAAGGAGCACTACCCCATGAAACCCTACAATACACTCCAAAAACCCACCCGAAAAGCATAGAACACTGCAACCATCCCTAAACCCTAAACCCTAAAACCTTGAAAGTACCCGATGCCACTCTTAGAAGCGAGCGCAATGGGAGCTCGGGCACACTGCGCCTTAGACACTCCAGGCGTTTTTGTCGTTTTTGTGTGCGCATACATAGGCGGTCATGCTTTTGGTCTGCTTTGTATGTTTAGGGTTTAGGGTTTAGGGTTGGGGTTTAGGGTCAGGGTTTAGGGTTTTGGGTTTTGGGTTTGTTTGCTTGTTTGTGTGTGAGTGTGTCTGCGTTCATGCAATTGTCTGCTGCTTAATTTATTTACGGGTAGTTCTCCAAATTAGGGTCCCTTTTCAGGTCCCAAATATAGTACGGCACCCTTATGAAAAAGACCCAAGAAGGGGCCCTAATTGAGAGAACTACCCTTATAGCTTGCGGATGTAGGTAAGGTCTACTTGGAGGGTCGGAGGACTTAGTCAGTAGGTAGCAAGTAGAGTTATAAGCACCCTAAAAGGGAACCTAATTGGGGTTATGATACCTATAAGTCCATAAAATAACTAGTTACTAAGTCCCCCGACCCTCCAAGTAGGAGTCTAGGACTTGGAACTTACGGCTCACAGAACCGCACTACGAGGCTCCAGAAATGGCTCCGTAATTTGCAACATAGTGCAGCTTGGAAACGACCCTCAAGTTACAATAGCCGTGAGCCTCTGCTATAAAAGGATCTGAAACACGGCGATTATAGTCCGTGTACACCGCTGCACTTGTACCCGAAACAAATTTCAAATGATTCATACCCTAAACCCCAAACCCTAATCCGTGACCCTAAACCACATATCCGACACCCTAAACCCTAAACCCAGAACCCAAAACCCAAACTCTAAACTCTAAGCCCCAAACCCTAATAGTCATGTGCAACCCGTTAGCTGCTGAGTTCATAAGCACACAAAAAGGTGTACACTTGCAGTTCTATAAGCTTTAGGGTTTAGGGTTTAGGGGTTTTGGGGCTTTGGGTTTAGGGTTATCCCAACAAGTTTAAAGTGTACTCATTCAGCTACTAAGCTAAGGAATGCCTGAACCCTGAACGCAGGGAGCCCAATATCCCTTAACCAAGGAATATACAGCTCAAATCATAGCTTTAGGGTTTTTAGGGTCTAGGGGTCGAATGTACCTTGATTAAAGGAAACTACAGGTGGGGAGTTTAGGGTATATAGGGCTTCTATAAGGTATACTGACCTTCTATAAGGCTCCTATAACGGTAACTACCCACCTGAAAATGTCATAGACTTAAACCATAAACATTAAGCCCCTTGTATTTTAAGGTCTATTCCTTCGTTAAGCCGTCTTGGGCTCACTGGGAAGAACCTACCTCTTCAGGGTTCCCTATGGCGATTTCCGGGTATAAATCCTCAAGGGCAGGTCGTTTGATTCCCAGGTACACGCTAAACCATACTAGGGGCCCACCTGTGATTTTAGGTGCCCGGGGAACCCTAAACCCTAAACCGTTTTTACTACTTGAATAGGGTAACTCTAGTTTAGGAGCCTCTAATACTTCGAAAAGGGTCTTATGGCCTCGGTTCAACCTGAGCCACAAATAACATAACTACCCTTTAGAGGACTCCCTAAACCCTAAACCCTAAACCCTCAACCCTAAACCCTGAGTCGTCATAGCAAGGAACTCTGAAAAAAGGCAGGTCTCTTGGGGTCCTTGAAGGCTTAGGGTGTCGGGTCTTGGAGTATACTTAAGTAATGTAGTATCCAACATACGTCTTAGGGGCTTAGTGCCCTAGCCCAAAAAAGGTTAACCTTACAATTATGGTAGGACTATATAATCCCCAAAAAGGTTAAAGGTTACCTACTCAGCTACTAAGAATATAATATGTAAAAAACCAACGAAACCTTGAACAAATACACCATAAACCCTAAACCCTAACACCCTGATACAACAAATCCTATGAGACCGTGGCTCCCCGCCAGTGGCTGTCTAGCACATTGCGTGGAGTTGAGGCCGCAACTGACCTGAGCTCAGAGATAAGTAGTAGGGTTTGGGGTGTAGGGTTACACTGTGATGTGATTATGAGGAGACTTGGAGACTTGAAGGCGGTACTTCCGATATACCGTTAAACGTTGCTGATGCTTGCCAGCGTTTCAGACGTCTACAATGACGTTGCATCCCGAACCGTCGGCTTTCCAATCCCCCAGCCTTAAACCCTAAACCTAACCTCCCGGCAACAGTATCAACAGTGGGTCTAGGAATGAGGAGTGCAACAGCATCCAACCAAGTTCCTGGTGTCGAGGTGGCAGATGTGCCATGGCCGCAAGACATCGTAGCATCAATGTGCCCATCTCACGAAATGCGTTCTCGGACCAGCAGGCACTGCTTGTGCCAGGTGCTGAAATTTCAGATCTGCCAGGGGTGCAACGGGCAGCCCTTCTCAGTTCCCTAAACCCTAAAGCGCGGGCCACACTTATGCTGGTGGTGAACCGCGTATGCTTGAAGGGCCAGCATCCACGCCTCGAAACGGGGCTTCCACTGGCGGATCTCGGTGTATGCCAGTCGCCAGCTAGGGTTTAGGGTTTAGGGTGAGATGCCTGAGCACCTCAACGGCCAGCATTGCCACCCCAGGCTCAACACCTAGCTCCATCTTAGAGTCCATGTCGGCATTGGAAGTAGCAAACAAGCTCTCATCGACAGCACAATACTAGAGACTAATGATAATACTACTTAGTAGTAGTAGTAGTAGTAGTAGCAGCAGTAGGAGCAGCAGTAGTAGTAGCAGTAGTAGTAGTAGTACTACTACTACTACTACTAATACTACTAAAAATTTTATTAAGAAGAATAAGAGGAAGAAGAAGAAGGAGCCCCATCCATGAAACCGACACCTCCACTGAGGCGACATCGACGCACTCAGGTGGCCCGGGAGTCAACAGTGGAACTCATTTCCTGGATCGAGGGGTTTGGGTTTAGGATTTAGGGTTTAGGGTTAAGGTCTAGGATTTAGGGTTTAGGGTTTAGGATTTAAGGTTTAGGGTCTTGCATTTAGGGTTTAGGGTTAAGGGTTTAAGGTTATCTGCTCAAAGGCCGTAGCCAGATGGGGACGGCAGGAACGTGGCAATGACTTCGGCAGCCTACATCCTGCAGTCTACACCCTGGGTCCTGAAAGCCGCGGCAACGAACACAACAGAACATAACACCCACACTTATACCCCTGTACTTTCCCTTTGACCACTATTGAGGCACTTGTGTGAACCTTATTATAAACCCTAAACCCTAAGCCCTAAACCCTATAAGCCCTAAAACTATTAACGTCCCTCTACTGGATCCCAACACCCGAAACTCCATGGAATGCATCCTAAACCCGAGAACACAAATCCTGAAACAACCCGATTCCGGACCCCTTTGGCTCCAAACCTAAACGGGTTTAGGGTTTAGGGTTCAGGGATTGGGGTTTACGGTTTAGGGTTTACGGTTTAGGGTTTTCTGCACACTAAGCCCCAGACACCCTTGTAGGACTTTCTCACCGCCTCACTGAAAGGCCCGGAAACCCCAAACCCTAAACCCTAAACCCTAAACTTAAACGCCGACAGCCAAGGCACTCCGCTTTGGTCGGAGATGAAACGGGCAAACCTTAGCTCGGGTTAAAGGAAACTACAGGTGGGGAGTTTAGGGTATATAGGGTTTAGGGTATTTAGGGTATTTAGGGTATTTAGGGTTTAGGGTTTAGGGTTTACTACAGGTGGGGAGGTTAGGGTATATAGGGCTTCTATAAGGCTTCTATAAGGTATACAGACCTTCTATAAGGCTCCTATAACGGTAACTACCCACCTGAAAATGTCCTAGATAGACCAGCGACCTGATGTCATCTTGATCAGGCGGTTGGCCAAGCTGCATATCGGCTTTCGGTCAGACTAAAAAGCGCTCACTCCGAATCCTCGTCGTTAGCTTCGCCAGGTTGCCCTCATACACGAGAGCCACACGCTTCCCGACTGCGGCTGAATTCGGGGTGGATTTCCCCGACAACAGTGAGGCGCCTTCGGCGTCAGCGATGCGAGCATACTCCAAGTCGACTCCGGAGGCCCTGATGGCTTCGAGCCCCGCAGCAAGTACTTCCAATCCCCAGCCGTCAACGACTCCCAGAGCTTCTGCTTCCCGGCTTCCGTGCCCAGAGCTAGAGCCTGTGCATAGGAGCCCAGCTCCTGGCGAAAGGCCATGCGGCAGGCATGCTCACAGAGGTCCTTGGTCGTCGGAACTCGATGGCGAGGGGATCCAGGTTGAGGATACCAGGAATCGACATAGCGAAGCGGAGCGATAAGACCGTTGCGGTCATTTGCGCGAAGGCACCGAGTGCAAGCGCAGCTGTCGCAGGGCGAGAGACAGCCGGGTTGCTCGAGTCAGCCATAAGCCTCACAACCTGGTACAGCGAAGCCACAACGCCCCCCCAAACCCTAAACCCTCAACTCAAACCCATCCCCTGCTTCAGGGTTGAGGGGTTTAGGGCTTAGGGGTCTATGGTTTAGGGGTTTGGGGGGTGGTAGGGTTCAGGGTTTAGGGCTTCTTGGCTCTAGGGGTTTAGGGTTGAGGGCTTGGGGCCGGGCGTTGCCAAAAATTTAGGTTTCAGGATGTCTTTCCCTGAGGGTTCGAGTATCCAAAATTTTAAGGTTTTAGTTAGGTCCCAAAATCCATACCCTGAGTGGTTTTTGGAAATTGAAACCCCTAAACCCCTCAATCCTAAACCCTACTATTGGGTACTTGGACCCTCCGGGTCGTTGAGGGCACCAGAGGCTGAATCCCAAAACCCAAAACCCCAAACCCCAATCCCTGCACCCTAAACCCTAAACACTGAAACCCTGAAACCCTAAACCCTAAACCCCTAAACCCTAAAACCCAAACCGCAATCCCCACACCCTAAACCCTAAACCCTGAAATCCTGAAATCCTAAACCCGTTTAGGTTTTAAGGGCACCAAAGACTGAAAACCCGGAAGCCTCCTTTATCTTGAGTGCCAGAAGTTTGGGGGCCTAGGGTTTTAGGGATTTGAGGGGTTTATGGCTTTAAGGGGTTTAGGGTGTTAGAGATTTAGAGTCTAGGGTTTCAGGATCTAAAGTTTAGGATTTTAGGGGTTTGAGGGGTTTAGGGGTTCAGGGTGTTAGGGATTTGGGGTCTAGGGCTTCAGGGTTTAGAGTTTAGGGCTTTAGGGGTTAAGGGGTTTAGGGCTTGAGGGGTCTAGGAGTTTAGTATTTAGGGTCAAGGGTTTTAGGGGTTTAGGGTTTTAGGTTTTAGGGCTTAGGGGTTTAGGGATTTAGGGTTTCAAAGTTTAGGGCTTTAGGGTTTTGGGGTTTAGGGTTTTAGCGTTTAGACGCCTGAAATCCTTAAACCCTCAACCCTAGCAGCCCCAATGCCCACCTGAAACCCTAACGGCTGAAACCCCTGCTGTCGCCACATTTAGGGTCTCGCTTTAGAGTTAAAGGGTTAGTAGGGCTTAAGGGTCTGAGGGTTTAGGCGTTTAGGGTACTTCCCCAATAATAAGCCAGGGAAATACAAGGTTAAACTTTCAGATTCCTACTAAATTCTAAGAACCCCAAAATAGTTTATAAAGGTTGGGTATTTTGTGGGACTAAGGCTTAGGGGCTTGGGGTTTAGGGACAAGCAAGCTGATCTCAACTATACGGTTGATGATATAAATCCTGCATCAACCATAATAAGGAATATGCCATAATTCCCAGAGTTTAGGGTCCTTACGGTCATGCAGGATTTATACCATCACCAGTACATCAGGAAATCCGAAGCCTGGGGCAGGAGCTGAAAGCCAGGCGAGATCAGTGCCAGTACCGGCCTCGCAGCATAGGACGTTTTTTAACCCTTTAAACCCGAAGCCCTAAACCCCTAACCCCTAGCCCCTAAACCCAAAATTTTAAATAGCCTGAACTAAACCCCCCAAAATCGAAAAAGCTGAACCAACTTTCCTCTTCTGCAGCCTCAATACCCGCGATTAAAGAGCCCAAGGGCTTTTGCAGAGGGTTCTTGAGACGTCCTGGTGTTTAGGGTTTAGGGTTAGGGTCCCCAAACCCCAAGCCCTAAACCCTCCGGCTCCAGATGGATGGCAGAGCTTTTCCTTACCCTAACCCCCACACCATCAACCTAAACCTCAATACCAGACTCTATACACCCTTACAGCACCCTTGTATAACCCTTAGTAGCCCTTAACACTTCCACAATGCAGTGACGCCTACTGTACCCTCCGCACGAAGGAAGAAGGCGTTGCGGAAGATGTAGAAATACGTCGGACAGAGGCACCAGGTTGCAAAACACACAAAGCTTTAGGATTTTAGATTTAGACGGGTTTAGGGTTTAGGGTTTGGGGTGCTCCACCTCAACCAAAACCCTCTATGACGGGTGCTTTTCTAGCTAGAATGTTTTTGTTCTGGACGGGGGGGCTTGAATCATTGTGGGTATACCCGGGAACGGAATGTAAGGAGTTCGTCCCTAAGATGTACACAGGTCAGACGTTGAACTCCGAATAGTGAAAGAATCTATAACGCTTACCCTTACCCTCAAAGGACTCGTGTGTTAAGGCTTTTTGGCCCAAAAACCCTACCATAATATAAGGCTTTTAAGCTATTTTTGAAGCTAGGGGTTATAAGTGGCTTAGGTTTTAGGGTTTACGGCGTTGACGGTTTAGAGGGGATCAACCGGCCAACCCGACGCAAACATGCAGAGCGGAAACGACTCAAGCCCAGACACACTCTCAGAGTCTAAAAAGGACCTGAAGGCATCACAAAGCCGTCTAGAACCATCAGCAAACCTCAACAAGCTATCAACACCTACAACCCTAAACCCTTAACCCCAAAACCCTAATCCCCAAAACCCCAAAACCCCTAAACCCCAAACTCGAAACCCTAAACCCCAAAAGCCCCTAAACCCTAAACCCAGCCTCCAGGGGCTTCTACCCGGACAGCAACCCGTAAAGGAGCTTGGAAGGGTTTCCGTATAGGGACCCTAAAGGAGCGGTTTAGGGTTTAGGGGTTTAGGGCAGGGTTTAGGGTTTAGGGTTTAGGGTTTAGGGTTCCCCAGTAACCCCTTAATAATTAGGGTAGCCTTTTTCCTAATATTCGGCTTTAATAAGGAGACCCCCAAATTAAAGGGGCAAAAGAGTACTACTGGGGAACCTAGGTTTAGGGTTTAGGGCTTAGGGCCGGTTGCAATCTTGGAAGGGTTTCCGTATAGGAACCCTTAAAGGAGCCCTTACATGAACCCTTGCAATCTTGAAAGGAGCCCTTATAGAACCCACAGAGGAACCCAAAAGCCCTTGAAGGAAAGATACAACCGCGAACTGAACCCCTATGGATGGTAGCCCCAAAGCCGAAAACCTCAAGACCTAAACTCTAAACCAGTCTAGGCCCCCTAACAACAGCCCTTCAAGACACCTTCTGGCCCGAAATCCCTGCACTCTAAACCATTTTAAGGCTTAGACCCCATAATTAAGGGGTCATAACCTACTATTTTCTCGGGTTTGGGGATACAGGTACACCCTAAACCCTTCGAAACGCGAAACCCCTAAACCCTAAACCCTGAACACCCCAACACCTAAACCTTACACCCCGAAACCCTAAACCCCTTAACCCCTAACCCTGAAAAATACTAGAGGGCCCCAACCCTAAACCCTCAACCCTAAAGGTACACCCTAAACCCGTCGAAAACCCTACAGGGCCCCGACACGGTGCCGTGGTCCAGCGCCATGGGTCTGAGCTCCGCAAGCGCCGACATCGCGACCAGGGCGCCCAGACCCTGGCGAGGCAATCTTTGAAAGATTTAGGGTTCCCTTAAAGGGAACCATAAGGGTTCTTTAAAGGGGATCTATAAGGGTTCTATAAGGTTTAGGGTTTAGGGATTTGGGGTTCAATGAGGGGTTTAGGGGTTTAGCGTGTTCTAGGGTTTAGGGTTTAAGAGGGATTTGGGATTTAGGGTTTCGGGATTTGGGGTTTAGGGTTTGAGAGGAATTTAGGGTTTAGGGTTTAGGGTTTTAGGGTTGAGGGATTTGGGGTTTAGGGTTGAGGGATTTAGGTTTTAGGAATTAAGAGGGATTTAGGGTTTAGGGTTGAGGGGTTTGGGGTTTAGGGTTAAAGAGGGATTTCGGGTTTAGGGATTTGGGGTTCAAAGAGGGGTTTAGGGGTTTAGCGTGTTTTAGGGTTTAGGTTTGAGAGGGATTTAGGGTCTAGGGTTGAGGGATTTGGGGTTTAG
>CAJNJA010018209.1:4653-20836 GCA_905231915.1 Symbiodinium necroappetens | reverse complement strand
TTGAGGGATTTGGGGTTTAGGGTTAAAGAGGGATTTAGGGTTTAGGGATTTGGGGTTCAAAGAGGGGTTTAGGGGTTTAGCGTGTTTTAGGGTTTAGGTTTGAGAGGGATTTAGGGTTTAGGGTTGAGGGATTTGGGGTTTAGGGTTTAAGAGGGGTTTAGCGATTTGGGGCTTAGGGATTTAGGGTTTAAAGAGGGATTTATGGTTTAGGGTTGAGGGTTTAGGGTTTAGGGATTTGGGGTTTAGGGTTTAAGAGGGATTTGGGGTTTAGGGTTTAAGAGGGATTTAGGGTTTAGGGTTGAGGGATTTGGGGTTTAGGGTTAAGAGGGATTTAGGGTTTAGGGATTTGGGGTTTAGGGTTTAAGAGGGATTTAGGGTTTGCGGCTTTCCGCTTTCTGAAAGGTTTTCCATGATGGTTCTGTAAGGGTGGATACCATAAGGGTGGCCATGTAAGGGATGTTATGAGAGCTACTGTACAAGGTTACTAGGAGGGTATGCGAGAAGCGTTTAGGCTGAATTTTCATAGCTGCTATTGGTGTAGAAGTTTAGGGGTGGGTTTAGTGCTCCAGGGGTCTAGGGTAGATTCTTTACGGGTCCGTAAGCGTTCTATACGGGTTCAGATACAGAGGCCTGCATGGTCAGACTAACATTTTGCGGGAGTCTATGTTTAAAAGCCGCAAACATGTGAGGGAACCCCAGGGAAGAATACAACTATGTGTTCCCAACGCCTGATCAACAGCCCATATCGAAAGCTTACTATCAACACGGATGAAGCAATCTAAAAAAAAACGCAAAATGACTGAACTCCTTATAACACCCGGTGTAACCCCGAATGAATAAGCGCTACAAAGCTTTGCTGACTTCTGAACCCCTCCTACAAGCTAAACTTTTCGCCTACTTACTATAGTTCATATAGCAACCCAAAAGAAGTTAAAGTCCTAAGAGCCAACCAGAAGAACACCAAGTTAAAGGAACAATTAAAAAGAACTCTGAAATCCTAAAAACCCCTAAATCCTAAATCCTCTAGAACCCTTCAAAAGGAGCCCTTAAAGGAACCCTAAAAGAACATATAAGCGCTAGAAAGCGACCACTGGCTGGTGCTCTTTTTCTCCGAGAAGAATCGATGCACCGAGTCGTTCCTAGCCAGGACGGAGGGCAGCCCGCAAACTTCCCCGAAACCCTCAAGGGATCTAATCGGTTTAGGGTTTAGGGTTCAGAGTTTAGGGTTAATGAATAGACAACAACAGGGGGCGCAAGAATTGGAACAGGGCTTCGGGGTATATCGAACTACGGTTATACAGGAACTACATCGGAGGATTATCGCTGATTCTTCCGACCCCTGAGATTAAGTTTGGGGATCAAGGCTTAGGATGAAGTCGGCGGCCCAGTTCAGCAGCCACAACCGTACTGAACCCTAAACCTATTTGGAGTTTCGGGGTTTGATTTGATCGTCTCTGTTGCAAGGTTTAAAAGTTTAGGGCTTTTTAGGGTTTAGGGTTCAGGGTTAGGGCTTTTAAGGGTTAGGGTTGAGGGTTTAGGGTTTAGGCTTATCTGAAAGTTTGACAAACTCAGCTAATCAAGCGAGGGCTACGGCTTTAAGGCTCAGAGTTCCGGGAACATGTCCGGAAGTGGCATCATGCTCGATAGAAAGCTCCGATACAAAGTAACTGAGCTACGAGTAGTTTGTATGAGGTTTGGGGCACATAGATGCTTGTTTTCACAACAACCCCACACATAGCTTAGTCTAAGAGTCTAGTTCAGCCAACACATTACTGCCGGCTACAAGGAAAGGCAGTTAGCGAAGATGGTTTGAACATGAAGTCAGTCATGGAAAACATTGAAAAGTACAGGCAGCAGGGAGGGTCTAGGGTCAGCAGACCTATTAGGTTTAGGGTTTAGGGTTTAGGGTTTGGGGTTCAGGTTTTAGGGTTTAGGGTTTCAAAACGAAAAGCCCTTAAGCGAGACGGCAATAAACGCACGCATTGAACACTAAAAACACCAGTGCACGAGCAAGGCAAGTAAACCGTATGCAAACACATACACACCCTATAAAACTGTACATAAAGCCTCTATAAAACCTTTACTGACCTAAATAAGACTTAAAAAACCTCTGAAATCCAAACCTCTTACACAACAACTACGAAACCCTTCAACAAAAAAACAAACCTGTGAAGCCGATAATAACACCCTACATAAACCCTACAAAACCCCCTACGCAAAGCACGAACACCTACACCCTAAACCCTAAACCCCAAACCCTAAACCCTTAAACCTTAAACCCTAAACCCTAAACCCTCAACTGGCCCTGCAAATGCCACTCTGATGGAGCTTTGCTGGAGCCCCCGACAGCCGGGAGGTGCTATGTACACTGAGACGATGCTCTGATAGGGTAGGGGTTTAGGATCTAGGGTTTTGTTTTAGGAGTTTAAGCTTTAAGGCTTAGGCCTCAGAGCTTTAGGGCTTCTGTCTTTTCATGGTGTTCTATGAATTCTTTGTTGTTATTTCGAGTGTTTGTATCAGGTTGGTTATACAACTAGGGCTTGACAAGGTGTTGTCGAGTTTCTTGAGCAGGGTTTGAGAAGGCCTTCGAAAATGTCTGATTGGAAGCTTCAAAAAATGTAGGCATGGTTCCTAAGCACCTGCATTAAAAAGCCAAAAGCTCTTAACAACTGGGGCTCCTTTTCCCATGCTTTAGTTTTAGGAGGAAGCCCCCTGTACGTGTTGAGGTCCCGGGCTTTGGGTGCAGTGCGTGGCGTACGATTTCGGATAAAAGTTCATGGAGAGCTCTTGCGCTACTTGGGAGAGTACCAGATTGGGGACCAGGGTTGAGGGTTTAGGGTTCAGGGCTTTACTTGGTTTCTGAGTAGCCTCTTTATAATAAGGGTACCCTTTTTCCTACTATTCGGTTTTAGTGAGGGGACCCCAAAATAAAAAGGGCAAAACCCTAAACCCTAAACCCTAAACCGTGTAGGGTTCAGGGGTTTAAGGTTTACTGTAAGGTTTATGGGGAGCTCTTGGCTAACGTTATGAGTGCCCCCAAACTACGGGAACTTGGGAGTGTGACAGAGTAAGTCTCTAAATTAGGCTCCCTTTAAGGGTCCCCTTTGTAAGCCGTACTGTTTTGGTGACCTAAAAAGGCTAAAAAGGGATCCTAATTTTAGAGAACTGCGCAACAGATTGGGAATCAGGGTTTAAGGTTGAAGCAAGTAAGGTTTAGTCCATCAACAGTATGCCGAAGGCTCACTCGCTTCGGGTATCCGGAGGCACCTGACTTGGCTGAGGGAGTTGACAACGGCACCTAGAAACCCCGTAAATCAAAAACCCTAAACCCTAAAGCCTTAACCCGAAGCCCCGAAGCCCTGAACCAAGAAACCCTCGTGGCGAAACCCTCATCCTAGAAGAACCCAGAGCTTCACTTGGTCTAGGGTTTAGGATTCAGGGTTTAGTTTTTATGGTTTAAGGTTTACAAGCTCTTGGTCGAGCAGTCGCTGACCGCTCGATCCCCCATACCTTTCAAGGGTAGCTGCAAGAAGGCCGCCATTGTGCTGAAGTGCAGGCGTTCCATCTCGCAACGGGTGCCCCGACCGTTGGCACCCAAGCAAACACTTCCAAGGCCACAACCTCGTCACCCTTCTGCCGAACGAGGAAGGCCTCAGCGTGGTCCACGAGTGCCTGCAGTGGCGAAGGGCCGCAGGCACCTTCCACGCCGTGTCAATGATGAATACCCATAGGCCCCTAAGTAGTCCCTTTTTGGGTTTACCTTATAGGATTCCAAATATAAACCACAAAAAGGAACTACTTAAGGGGCCTTTGGGTAGTTATTTCCTGGTCTTGCTGTGCTGCTGTTCTGAGGGTCGGGCCGAATGCCCCTTCCGTCTGGCCCGAGAAACCGTATGAGCAACGCAGCAGCAGGAGTGGATGACGTTTAGGGGTTTAGGGTTTAGGAGTTTAGGGTTTAGGGTTTAGATGACATGCGGAGTGGTATTTCAAGATCACACAAGCTCCCACCTATGCTAATTACACTTCCTAACGTCATTTGAGCGCTGCTTCGCTCAGGTAGAACTGCTCTGCCCTGCGCTAAGGCATACAAACATGAGGCCCAGCACCCCAACAAGCCCTCAATCCCAAACCGCAGTCCCCCAAGAACCAAACCCTAAACCCTGAAACCCTAAATCCCAAAACGGCTATAAGATCATATGATTCTTAGCATAGCTGTTCCTCCAGATCCTGATTGCACCGTGCTATCCAGAGATTAGGCGTGGGCTTGAGGGTGGTAGGTCAGTCGCAGAATTCCTTCAACTTGCGCCGGGACAGAAAGGGAAGCGTCATTCATATACCCCTAGAGCCTCAAAGGGTCTAGGGACTAGGGTTTAGAGTTTAGCCATACACCACAAACACAAACTCCTAAACCTTGCACCCCCAAGCATTGAACCGTTTTGAACCTGAAGGGTTTGCGGTTAGTCGTGCTCAGGGTCGAAGCCAAAGCCCTAAGCGCTGAACTTTGCCCCACTTCAACCATTTTAATATACCAAACAAGTTTAAAGTTTACCTCTTGGGCTCCTAAGTTATAGTAACATCAGAGGAAGGAGCCCTCAGAACAGTCTTGGTAACTGTTTCCGCTTCTCCCAGTCAACCATTAAAGGAGAATAGAGTTCAGGGTATATAGGGCTTCGATGCGGTTTAGGGTTTAGGGGTTTAGGGGTTTAGGGTTCTATACGGTATATAGACCTTCTATAAGGCTCCTATAACGGTAACTACCCACCTGAAAATGTCCTAGAAACCCAGGAATGAATAGCTTAAACTTGCAGGCTACTACTCAACTATAAGAACCGAAAAGGTGTAAAGGTTTGGTATTGGGGAACTAAGTACCCTAATCCCTAAAACCTAAAACCCTAAACCCTAAATCCCTAAAACCCTAAATCCTAAACCCCAATCCCTACACTCTGAACCCTAAACCCTGAAAAAACTGAAACTCTAAACCCCAACCCCTACACCCTAAACCCTAAACCCTAACACCCTAACACCCTAACACCCCAATCCCTACACCCTAAACCCTAAACCCCTATAGTGCGACACCCCAAGGCCTCCGAATCTTGCAGCCCCATCTTCAGAAGGTCCATAAGCTCCTAGACAGGCGATCGTGGATGTAGGGTTTAGGGCCTAGGGCTTTAGGGTCCAGGGGTTTAGGGTTTATGGCTTTAGGGCTTTAGGTTTCAGGGTCCAGGGTTTAAGGTTTAGGGCTTTCGGGTTTAGGGGTTTAGGGTTATCGGTTTAGGGGTTTAGGGGTTTAGGGTTTGCTGCTGGGCTCTGCGCCTCATACGAGGTGACATGAAAAGTGTTCTCTGTCGAGCTCGCTTCGAACCCGCCGCAAACCCTAAAACGCTTAACAAGGCTTAACCCCATCACCCTGAACCGTTAAAACCGCCAAACCCTTTGACCCTAAACCCTAAACCCTGAAGCCTAGACCCTGAACCCCTAACACACTGAACCTTTAAAACCACGAAACCCTTTAACCCTCAACCCTACTGCTTGGGCACGTGGACCCTTCGAGGGACCCTTAAAGGAGCCCTGCAACCCCAGCATCCTAAACCCGAAACCGTTCAAAAGCCCTAAACCCTAAACCGGTTTAGGGTTTTAGGGTTTAGGGGTTTAGGGTTTAGGGTTTTAGGGTTTAGGGGTTTAGGGTTTAGGGTTTCAAAAGCCCTAAACCCCTAAAACCTTAAAACAAAAAAAAAAGGCCCAGGATTGGTGGGTCAGCGTTGAATGTCTGTGATCCTCGTCTCAGCCCTTTTGGCTAGGACCCGGATTTGGGGTTTAGGGGTTTAGGGCTTTAGGGCTTTAGGGTTTGGATGGGTTTGGGGGTTTAGTTAGGGGTTTAGGGGTTTAGAGTTTAGATGGGTTTAGGGTTGACTTGGAGGGTCGGGGGACTTAGTAACTAGCTATTTTCTGGACTTATATGTATCATAACCCCATTTAGGATTTAGGCTACTTATAACTCTGCTTATTACCTACATACTAAGTCCCCTTACCCTCCAAGTAGGGGTATAACCAATCTACATTGTAGGGGCTGCTCAGTGCTCTAAGGCCCCTGGGTTTTTGGACGCACACGGGGGGACATGAACAAAAATGCACAGCAACCTTGAAAACAGAGTAGGACGGCTATCCCCGAAAACAAGGACCCTTAGGTTTAGGGCTTAGGATTTAGGGTTTAGGGTAAGAAGCGCGCCCACATCACTCGACACACAGCCACAGACCATCGATAACAATGGGAACTGCAGTTGATGCATAGCACATCCTCTTGTTGACAACATGCATACACCAGAACCCTACACTGAACCCCAAACCCTAAATCCACAAACTGCCAAACCCTTACTTAAAAGCACACCTGCAACAAAAAAAAAGCACGCAGCCCCCCAGCCCAGCTCATACCAAGTCCTACCAGCCGAAGCTGAAACCCTTGCCGGAAGTCTAAGACATCAACCCGAAGCCCCTCGCCCCCTAAACCCGAAACCCTAAACCCCTAAACCCTAAACCCCTAAAGCCCTTAACCCTAAACCCCTAAAGCCCTAAACCCTAAAACTTAAACCCTGAACCCTACACCCTGGGTCCTAACCCTAAGCCCTAAACCCGAAACCTGCCAAACCTGCCAAACCTTTATCTGCATGGCTGCGCAGACCTTCGACACAAATGGGTAGTTCTTTTAAGTTATAAGCTGCCGTACTATATTGGGGACCTACAAAGGGACCCTAATTTAGAAAACTACCCAAATCCCTACCTGTCCTGCACCGAGAAGGTGGCGATGTCCGTCGGCGTGCCATCAGATGGGATGACCTGCAGAGGATTGGCCTACACATATGACGCCCAACAAGCTAAAGCTTGCAAGCCCGACTACGCTGCTCCCCGTGAAGAGACACAGATGTCGTGAATAGTACGTTGAGCCCAAACCCTCAACTCTAAACCCTAAACCGAGCTGAAACTGGAGCCTAACGCAAGATCCGCTAAGTGTCGACCCGCTGCTCAGGAACTACAACCCTCGTGAAACCAGATAGAAACTCTGAAAACAACCCTGTTATGGAACCCTGATAAAACCTTCAAGCACTCTGTAAGCAAGGCCGATGCCTCCTGTGCGAGCTGCGATTTGCGTCGCAATTCCTCTGCCAGCCGCTCCTGGCACAGTTCGGCATAGCAGGGCCTACTGTGGTTCTACAGAGTTTGGAAGGGCCTTCAATGGTAAAGGTTTAGTTAAGGGAAACTACAGGTGGGGAGTTTAGGGTAAATAGGGCTTCTATAAGGCTTCTATAAGGTATACAGGCCTTCCTAGGTTTAGGGTTTGGGGGTTTAGGCTTTTGGCGTTTGTATAACTTAAGACAGCCAACTACAATGCGTGTTGGGCTCCATGGGTTGCGAGATTCCGAGACCGTGTGAACCCACCGAAATACCCATAGGCTAAAAGGGTTGAGGGTTTAGGATTTACGGCCAAAATTATGGGCTTGCTTCGGCCGTTTGTAGAGAATCACCGAATTTTCGGATGCCGCAGTGATTCGGAAATGGCCATCACCAAGTTATTTGCCACTCCAGATGACAGAAGCCGCAGAAAGTATTATTGGTAGATAGCCATAAGCAAGCAGCAAGTAGCAAGTACTGACTAGTGAGTAGTCCGTCGTCGTTGTAGTCGTCGTCGTAGTAACAGTCGTAGTTGTCGTCGTAGTAGTCGTCGTAGTAGTCGTCCTCCTCGTCGTCGTCATGGTCGTCGTCGTCGTCGTCTTCGTCCTCGTCGGCGTCATATTAGTAGTGACAGAAGTGGCTGCAGGCATAGGCGTAGAAGTAGTGATAGTAGTAGTAGTAGTAGTAGTAGTACTACTACTACTACTACTACTACTGCAACTACTACTGCTACTACTACCACCACCACTACCACTACCTGCTGCTGCTCCTCCTACTACTACTACTACTACTCCTACTACTCCTACTACTCCTACTACTACTACTACTACTACTACTACTACTGTAGTAGTAGTAGCAGCAGCAGCAGCAGCAGCAGTGGTGACAGGGTAGCAGCACTAGTAATGGCATACTAACAGTAGCAGTAGTGGTAGTGCCGAGCCGTCTGCAGACTGAAACGGAGCATACAGCTGCAACCTGCACATTATTTTGTATATGTACATCCCAAGGAACCCAGAACCGACAAACCCTGAACCCAAGCACTAAGCCCAACATTGAAACCCTCAGACGCTGAGGCCTAAACCTTAAACCGGAAGTGAAAAAGCCCCGTTTTGGGACCCGACATACGCCCAACCTGGTAACCCTACTTGCAGTCATGCGCAAGCATCGCCCAGCGCTATCGGTCCCACAATGTCCCACAGCTTTCTCTGGAAGCCCCATCAACGTCAAACCGCACCTAGCCATAGCAGTGTTACCCATAAAAGGTAACTGTCCGGCTCATGGCCGAAATGCTGCTTTACCCATCTTCATCATCATCATCATGTTCATATGGACGACGCCATAATGCCGTGATTCCCGTAGGTCAGAGTTGTTAAGGAGATGAAAGATTTTGTCCACCAGCAGGCTCTCTGGCAGAAGCCGAGAAACCTGCTAAGAAGAATGCAAATATTCAGATCCTGAGAAAGGGGCTGCCTATCCCTAGAACCCACATTGTCACCCTCAAACACTCCTAAACCCTTCTGAACGCCATAGACCTGAACCCTATCTGAATCCCAAAGCCCTAAGCCTCAAACCTAAAGCTAAAGGCAACGATGAACCAAGAAGCCACAAGGAGATCGGGAAGAGAGACGACGAGAACCCTTATTGCCACAAGGGCTTAGGTTTAGGGCTGAGGGTTTGGGACACAGATAGCACCAAACCCTACAAAATAGTAAGTCATGATCCCTTAAGTTTTAGGTCCAAACGTGACAACAGTAGGTTTTTGGATCCACCAGTCAGTAACCATTCCAACACCTATTCATGCAAACTTTTTCCCTGAGCGCTGCCTCCAGCGTCCCTTGGGAGACCAGTCGATGTACCACCACAGTGCGGTTCTGTCCAATGCCTCACACACTGCGCGGTTTCTTAGCTGCTGAGTTCGTAAGCAGGAAAGAAGTGTACACTTTCAGTTCTATAAGGCATCAGATTATCCCAAAAAGTTTAAAGTGTACTCATTCAGCTACTACGCTTTTAATACAAGGGCCTTACAAACTCGGAGAGGGACTAGGGGACAGTTGTAGTATTAGGGTTTAGGGCTTTGGGTTTAGGGTTTAGGGCACTGGGTTTAGGGCTTAGTGTTAAGAGTTTAAAGGGGTTTCAGCGGTTTTGCAATAAGGAGTCCTCAGGATATTTCACATGTATTTAGTCAGACTTCTGCATTAGGGTTTGGGGCTTTAGCATTTAGTGTGCTCAGGGCTTCAGGGGTTTGGGTTTTCGGAATTATTGTCTGTTCTCAAGTTTCAGGCTCACCTGTAGCCCAGAAAAAACTGTCATTTACGGGACATCATACGGAAGAATGCCCCAAGTATAGAACCTAAACCCCAAAAACCCCAAACCCTTAACCCCAAAACTCCTACACCCCAAAACACCAAAAACCCCAAAACTCCTAAACCCCAAAACTCCTCAACCCCAAAACTCCTAAACCCCAAAACTCCTCAACCCCTAAACCCCAAAAACCCCAAAACCCCAAAACCACCAAAACCCCCAAAAAACCCAAAACTCCTAAACCCCCAAAACCCCCAAAAACCCCAAACACCCCCAAAAACACGTAGGGTTTTTGTTGCGGGCCCCTGCAGGTCGGCCCTTTGGCTTCGAGGGTTTAGGGGGGTTGAGGGCTACTTAGAGGAACTAGGGGTTTAGGGCTCCTTAAAGGGATCCTTAAAGGGATCTATAAGTGTTCTATAAGGTGTAGAGTTCAGGGTTTAGGGGGTTGAGGGCTACTTAGAGGGTCGGGGGACTTAGGGTTTTAAGCTATTTTTGCCACAATACCACACGCACAGATAGCCTTTTGATCCTCAACATTGTTTGCCAATCGCGCTCTAACGTCTGGATCATAATTGCCGGTATAATTTGGTTGCTTTGTTCGAAAAAAGTCAAGGGCTCTGGCTCCGCCCAATGGCTGACTGCCGTCGACATCAGTATAGACAGCAGTTGTGGCGAGTTTGTGAACTTTGATGACACCATCTCTGACAATTATCAATTTGGCACCAATCATCCGACCCACGCACATGTGCCAATCCACATTAGAAACCTCTCCACCAGAAAGGAGAGAAACAGCCTCATCAACAGACTAGCCTGCAAACGCAAGAATAGCGTTTCTCTTTTCAGTTTCTAATTCAGAACCTGATGGAAAGGAAGGGGCCATGCTCAAGTTGGCAGCATCACCAACTATACACCACTGTCCCTTGTTCATCATGGAAGAGTTAAACTTTTAGCCTACTTATTATTATAGTTCATATAGAAAACCCCAAACGTTAAAGTCCTAAGATCCAACCAGAAGAACGCCAAGCAAGGGGAGGGTCGGGGGACTTAGTAGGAAGCAAGCAGAGTGATACGTGCCCCAGAAGTGATCCTAATTGGGGTCTATGATACTTATAAGTCTATAAAATAACTGCGTACAAAGCCCGCCCACCCTCCAAGTCCCTCCAAGCAGTTTTCAAGGTGCTTGGAATTTCAAAACTGATGCCGTAGTTTCTATGAGCTGTCTGCAACATGTTGGGCTATTTTGGGTGGCTTAGCTAAGCTACTGTTGGGGTTTATAAACGGCAGGCAACCGAGTTCACCAGTAAAGCCTTACAACGAAAAAGTTCTTTTCCTGTTGCACAGTTCTGAATGGGAACGGTACCCCAGAGCAACAAAGGCAACAATGGTACTACCTGGGTGGTTGTCAAGACTGGGGCCCCGTTTTGGGCCACGAGCCCTAGGGTGCTGTGTTAAGAGTAGAACTGTATACTGGTCCCTAGGAGGACTATAATATCGACAACTGCTACAAAACACGCGACCAACCCCATGCGACACCACGATGAGCGCCCGAAACTGCAGCTATAAAACCCCATGAAACCTTGCAAATCACTGTATTATAACACTCTTCCATTTTCTAAAAAAAAACCAACGCCACGAAGCGAGGTAGGACCCTTTACAAAACCTTTCTAAACCCAGCCGTATAACACCTGCATACAGCCAGCATAAGACCATTCCTAAAACACCATTGTCAAACACAGTATAGTTAAACCACTGAAACTCCCGAACCCTAAACCCGTAAACCCTAAGCCTAAGCCCCTAAAGCTCAAACCCTAAGCCTGTAAACCCTACCTCAACCCCAAATGACCTTTTTAAGGACTATATACAAAGAATTCATAGTAAGGAACCCTGAAAAGGTAGGTTCTTTAGGGTCAAAGTAGACCCTATATATATATATATACCCTAAGCCCTAAACCCTAAGCCCCTTAACCCTAAACCTTAAGCCCTAAGCCCCAAAACCCGAAACCCCCAAAGCCACTGAGAACCCGCTGTCCGAAACTGGGAGCCCGGCGATGTGCACGGTCGGTTGCCTCTGGAGATTTAGGATGAAGGATTTAGGGCTTAGGGGTTTAGGGTTTAGGGTTTAGCTTACTTCCCCAATAGGCCAGGGAAATAAAAGGTTTAAACTTTCAGAATGCGTACTAAAACATGAAGAACCCAAGAAGTTTAAAGGTTGGGTATTGAGGGACTCAGTCTGGAGATTGCAGGGCCGGCTGCAAAGGATTTCGTTAGGGGCTTTACAGGATTTGGAAGAGAACCTTAACCCACCAAAACCTACTTTTTTGTAGGGTCCCTATAAATTCCATATTAGGGCGTATAATAAGAACCCAAAACCAAAGTAGGTTTTGGTAGGTTAAGGAAGGGTTTAGGGTTTAGGGTTTTATTTTGAGAAGGGCTTCATACTTGGATGGTTGGGGGACTGAGTAAGTAGACATTGAGTAGAGTTGTAGCTACCCTAAAGGGCTCCTAATTGGGGTTATGATACTTGTAAAACTAGTCACAAAGTCCCGCGACACTCCAAGTAGGGCTTAATAGGTTCCTTCGGCGCTGTATGAAGGCTCCATAAGGCTCTACGGTTCTTTTTTATGGGCTTTCACGGACTGGTTTAAGGCTCAGGGCTTGCAAAGTTTCATTTCAAGGATCCCAACATACGGAATATTCGGCTGTGTGCTCACTTGCTATCTGCGTTTTCCGGTAGCCACATAATCACCAAATTGTTCTCTTTACCGTTACGCAGCCAGACTCAGGATGCGCCCAATGCCCAAATGGCATGGGGCGTCAATAATCGGAACCTTAATAGATCGTTTTGGGTTATATTGTAGTTTTATAAGGTCTGTGGAAGGGAGTATGATGATGTACATAGAAGCCTGAGCGTTTGCTAATACTATTCCTGAAGGGGATTGAAGCCTTGACATTTGCTAATAACTCCTTAAGGGGATCCTTGTTATGTATATATATACATATACATATACATATACATATACATATACATATACATATACATATACATATATATATATATATATCGTGGTTATCATTCCAAAGCCCAATTAACACTCTTCAGGCCAATAGAATAACCCCGACGCCAAACACCGGAAGACGCCTTAATAAGGGTTTAGGGCTTAGTATTTAGGGTTTAGGGTTCTGGGAAAACAACCCTAAACCCAAAACCCTAAACCCCTAAACCCTAAACCCCTAAGCCCTAAACCCTAAACCCTTATACCTATACTAGTTTGTTAGGCTTCTGCATCGGGGAACTGCAGGGATTGCGACGGCTTCAAGGGGTCTACAGCTTCAAGGCTCAGGGTTTGGGGTTTAGCGTTTTAGGGTTTAGGGTTTCGGGGCCTGCCATAGACTGCCCAAGCTGCATTTAAACCGTAAGCCCTATACCCACCCCTCCAGAAAACAGCAGCTTCCCTGAGACCTCCGTAGCCGCCTAGTTTTCTGTAGCGCTCAAGCCACAGCAAACTGCAAGCCCGGCCGAATCCTGAATGGAAAACAATGCAAAGTGCCTGGTTTTCTTTGGCTAAACCCTGACAACCCCAAACCGTAAATCCTAAACTCTAAACCCTAAATCCTAAACCCTAAAGCCTAAACCGCAAAATCCCAAACCTGAAAACCCAAACCGTAAATCCTAAACTCTAAACCCTAAATCCTAAGCCCTAAAACCTAAACCGCAAAATCCCAAACCTGAAAACCCAAACCCTAAATCCTAAACCCTAAACCCCCCGCCTGGTTTTCTTTGGCGGGATTCCAGCAGCGATCGTAGTGCACAACCTTTGCCAGGGGTTTTCGGACAGGAGGGGTTTAGGGTTTAGGGATTATAGGGTTTAGAGTTTAGGGTCTGGGGTTTAGGGTTTAGGGCTGTTAGGGTTTAGGGTGTGAGGGTTTAGGGTTTAGGGATTCTAGGGTTTAGGGGCTTACTTGGAGGGTCAGGGCACTTAGCAAGTAGGTAGTACCTGGAGTTATAAGTTATAAGCACCATCAGAAGGATCCTCACGAAGGTATCATCCATCAAAATAACTGATTACCAAGTCCCCCGACCCTCCAAGTAGCCGCCTAAACCCTAAACCCCAAAACCCCCCAAACCCTAAAGCCCTAAACCCCAGAGTTTTCACGTTGAGGACTTCGGGATCAAAGTTGAACAGTTGAAGATACCGGGTTGGGAACTTGGGATTTAGGGTTTTGGGTTTCAGGCCGAAACGTTTCGAACTCCGCATGTTAAGGAATTAGGATTGAACCTAGGCTTAGGGCTTAGGGCCTAGGGTTTAGGGTTTAGGGCTTAGCGTTAAGGGCTTATAGGAGTTTAGGGCTCAGGAATTAGGACTGAGGTTTCATACTCGGGGTTCATGCAGCCTGGTCTTTAGCAGGGTTCCGGGGCCACTGCTCCCAGCTGCGCTGACAAGAAGTCTACCTCAGGACGGAGGAGGACTTCAGACCGCCAGCCTCGCCGCTCTGATTCCTCCTGCAGCAACAGCAGCACGAGATAACGCCTCGGGTGAGGCGCGCGAGGCCGATGACGCGGCATAATGTCCATCCGCCGCCCCCACCGGGGCAGCTTGCACAGAGGGCCACGCTTTCATAGCAGCTTTGCCTGGGTTTTGGGTTTAGGGGTTTAGGATTCATAGGTTTCGGGCCTACTCTACAACAGGTTTGCCTGGCTCCTATTCTCCACGGTTTAGGGGTTTAGGGTTTAGGGTTTCGGAAGCCAGCCCCAAAGCAAACAAGAACACGAGTAGAACTCGGGACCCCTGAATAACAACGGTACCCTCCTTTCCTACGGTCGGAAGCATAGTGGCACCCAAAAATAACACGGTCAGAAGTACGAGCTACTACCCAGCAAACAGCACGTTCTAACCCTGAAACCCTCAGGCCAGAACCCTAAACCTAATCCCTAACCCCAAAACCCTGAATCCTAAACCCCTACACCCTAAACCTCTAAACCCCTAAACCCCTAAAACCGTAAACTCCTAAACCCCTAACCCTGAACCCTAAACCGGAACCCCAGACCAACCCATGAACCCTGCACCCTGACAGGTCTGGAGGCCCCATTTGTATAAGGACTCTTATTGGGGGAGTCCCCGACCTACCCTCCCTAAGACCCTACCTAAATCCTGCGCTCGGGCCTCTAAAACCCTAAACTCCTAAACCCTTGCGCAGAGCACCATAAATCCTAAACGCCAACCCTATTACCTCATAAAACCTCTAAACCCTAAACCCTAAATCCCTAAACACCACAAATCCTAAACCCCAAATCCTCAACCTTCTGAGGTGGCTTAGTTCTAGTAGAAGCCCATAAGTTGGAAACCCAAAAGCCTCAAGCCTTAAGAGCAATGTATAAGGAATCTCAGCACTATTTGTCCTTAATCCGGTTTCCAACGTTTTTGGGCTTACTTAGACGAGGCACATGGGAGGCGACAGCGAGATTCAGACCCACTCCGCCCGTGCCCAAGGTCATGATCAGCACGGAACACCTACGGCTCAGCATTTCGGAGATATGGGATCTGGGGTGTAGGGAACAACTACCAAGAGGGTCCAGATAATACTAATTATTATGGAACTAGACCCCCCCGAAAAATAACCATGATTAGGATGGTCGTTTGGGGCCTGCATGATTCCATAACAGTAGTGCATATGATATGGACCCTCAAAGGCTACGGCTTAGGCATTAGAACCTTTTTCAGGGCCTCTTAGAGGTTTCTGGCGATTCAAAGGGAAGTTTCGCTTTGGTGTGCGTAGGTGGTTTAAGACGTTGAGGGCCATGATGCCAGAAGTTGCGGGGACTGAGTGACCTCATCCACCAGCTACTTCTTAGCCAGTTTCGGGTTTAGGGTTTAGGGATGTTTAAGGTTTAGGGTCCTAGACCCTTAAACTCCGTCCTTCCAAACTGGATCCGGAAGTCGGAACCCACAAACCAATAGGGGTGGCCTCAATGATGAGAATAATAAGGCGTGTTGTGGCCATCATAACATACTTATACGACCTTTCCAACAAGGAATCCTAACAAACACTATTTTTGATTCTTCCAGCCCCTATATTCTTACTTCCCCAACAAGCCAGGAAAATGAACGGTTAAACTCGCAGATTGCTACACAACTATAAGAACCCAAAAAGTTTATGAAGGTTGGGTATGGGGGAACTAAGCATTAACCGCAAGAGTACGTCGGACCCGACACATCCTGGGGTTTAGAGTTTAGGGCTTTGCTAACTTAGCCAACAACTGTCGACCACGAAATAGCTTGGGACCAGAAGAGGGACTAAAACGGATAGAGGTTACCCATTCAGCCATTCTGAAAAATCTGAACCCTGACTCTATCCCTAGACCCTAAAAACCCTTTCGACCCCACATCCTTAACCCTTGGAATTTTTGCCCACATCCAGAATAAACCTAACGAACGCATACACTTGCCCAGACTACAGCATTGAACTTGGCTGACTTCTGAACCCCTCCTAAAAGTTAAACTTTTAGCCTCCTTATAATAGTTCATATAGGAACCCAGAAAGTTAAAGTCCTAAGAGCCAACCAGAAGAACACCGAGAAAAGTATGGCTGGGTGTTCCACATCACAAACCTCCCACAGAAATCCTAATCCGAAACCCTAAACCCTGAAAACCCTGAAAACCCTAAAACCCTTAAGCCCTAAACCCTAAAACCCCTAAACCCTAAAAAAACCTAAAAACCC
>CAJNJA010018208.1:0-10684 GCA_905231915.1 Symbiodinium necroappetens | reverse complement strand
CCAATATTCCTTAATTAAGGAATATGCCTTAAATCTTGTTTGGGTTCCTATTATAGTTTAAGGTATATTCCTAAATTATAAGGATTATTGGAGTCTCTGGGTGCATGAAGCCGCAGCATGTTGACACGTATATGTATATGAGCAGGGGTGAGAAGCCTTCAAGCCAACTCTCGCCACATGTTGAACGCGTGACCATGAAATCTCAAACTTCTAACCGACTCGTTGTTGCTCTTGTAGGAAGCTATCGAATGTTCGGAAAAGGAAGCCAAAAGCGCTGCTTGCATAGGGGCAACCGCTCCCAAGCTACCAAGGGCTTCCTAACCGCTGCAAGGACCTTGAAGCTTAGCAGAACAGGCGACAGCAGCAATGATCAAACCTGCTTGAATTCAGCCATCCAAGATCTCAACTCTCAAGCCAATTCTGCCTGCTCTGCCAGTGCGCCATCTTCCTCAGCCATGGTGGCCTGCATTCGGGGGCATGGAGAGGACGCTTAATCAAGTGCAATCCGTGAGTGTCCTCCTTCAGGATCAATCAGCAGAGCCACAGGCAATCCAAAAGCCAAGCGATTATGCAAAGCCAGGTTCAGCTGAGACTCCCATACCGGACGAGGATACAGTTTCATTCGTTGACATGACTTGCCGCACTCTTCCCGTGCCTGTGTCACAAGTCTGTGCAGCTCGTTGTGGAAGGCACAGGCTTGTCGGCGAGTGCTCTCGCCTTTGGTCCGGCTGACTCGGTGCGGGCTTGCGGCGATGTCATGTGCTGTTTGTGAACACTGCAGGAGGGTTGGGGGTGGGGGCTTTCACCCAGCTGCGGCGCCGGTGCTTGCGCTAGAAGCAGCTTGAAAGCAAACGGGCTGCACAATGCATCATGTCACTCCAGCCGAAGTGTACCGTGCCGAGGCAAGGTACCCCTATGTCCTGTTATCATTGCGGCGCTCTGCAACCCTGTCGTGAGCCTCCGGAGGTGCCATCTCGGCCTCAGACATTTGGCCGAAGCACAACTCGCTAGTAACTACCGCTAGTAGTCTCATTCTTCACCAACCCTGGCACTTAGTTAGTAGAGTCTGGACAAGCACAAAGGCAGGGGCCCGAAAATCTCACCACGCAAACCAACCTTCTCATCAGCACTGCAATCGGTTGCAATGACCCTTTTTCATCTCCGTAACTGAAGGCTCCAGCAAAAGGCGGGCGAAACTGGCTCCTGCTGCGCCTTTAAAGCAGGAGTGGGCCCTCCTCTCCTCCAAACAACGGAGTCAATGCTCCTGAATCACCAGCGGCGCAAGCGGCTGGGTCGGCACTTTTTTTGATTTACCATACATGATTCTTCGGTGCTAGCGCAATGATGCATCATCAATACTCAATACTGTCGGTGCTCCTCTTGTCGTTGTCCCTGTACATGTGCAAATTTGTGTAGCAGAACAGAACGGCATGAGGGCGGCACACCTCATACCCCACTTGATGGATCCCAAGTCCGGATCTAAATGTGGAAGTCATACTCAAAACAGTGCTGATGTGCGGCCGGTAGGGTTTAGGATTTCAGGGGTATAGCTGGCAAGCTGGACATTGAAGTACCTGTGTCTTGAAGCCCACCTTGACACGTAATCCTTACACCGCTTCACCACATTCTTTGCCGTCGCAAGACTTGAAAATGTTCTATCAGCATACACTTGCGCAAAGACCCCTGGCAGTACCGATTTTAGGTCCAGAATGGGTTCTTACCACCAAGCAAGCTCGCAAACTATTGAGCGGCACCAAGCTGCCGGACAGCTGTGCGGTTACATCGGCAGCTCATCCGCGAAGCGATGCTGCCGGAAAGGCAGCTCACGCGGAAGGAACCCTGCCTGAAGAATCATTTTGATTCTGGGCCAGGAAGATCTGCTGATTCCACGCTGCGAGTGACGCAAACCATGATCACCCAAGATCTAACCGAGAGCATGCCAATTACGTTGAGATTGCAAGCATTCCCAACCCAGGCAGTGCGCGGCGAGTTGGCCCTCTGGGCAAAACAGAAACAGTGGCAGAACAAGCGCAAGATAAGGAATTTCAAGGAGCTCGCATGCCTACATTCTGACTATGGCCTAAGTGGCAAAATGCTGCTCATATGGAACTGAGGCTTCTCAGAATCATATTCTCAGAAGCACCCGGAATTTTGCTCTGTGGGCTCACCAATGATCTCCATTCCGAGATTCCCTGCCTCTGGCTAAGGCTCAATGACGGCACAGCGAACGGGCCTCCATCATAACCACTGAGGGGTACATCGTGCACATCGTGCACGAACGCTAGAAACCCTTTCCTCGCTCTGGGATGTACGCATGGACAGAAGTGCCAAGGTCTTCCTGGTGAACTGCTTTAGGTTTTGCTTGGGCGGCTTCTTCTTCAAGCTTAGGCGTCCGGCACCGCTCTTGCCACAGAAGATATTGTAGAGAGGGCTGTTCATTTGGATCAACACACACTGTTGCAGCCGGAACTCTTGATTTTCTTCATGCTTGTAGAGAGTGTCTTCGACCACCAGAAAATTTCCGAAAGTCCAATTTCAGATCCCGAAGAAACGGAGGATCGAGGCGGTGAATTCGCTATGCACTGAAAACTTTGGCCACTTCAGGACAACAGCTTGGCTGCGATGGGATGTCGGCTGAACTAACATACGAGGCCGTATCCGAATTCATTGTCTTGTAACACTGTAACAATTCAATCGGCACCTTCGGCAGCCACCCGTCGTCGAAAGATGCACAGAAAAGGCATTGTGTTTTGCACATGCTGGGTGCACGTCCCCCCATTTGCAGGCAGTCCTGCTAGGAATGAAGGAGCTCCTTCGAAGAAGCCTCTCACTGAGCTGTTGGCCAGGAAGGCTAAGACAGGCGAGCTGGACCCTGGATTCGACTTGCCGCTCACACTAGTTTCCAGGTAGCGACATCCAGGCCCACCAAGGAAACGAATAGTTCACGACTGGACATTCCCAACTTCGATATCGCGGGGCTCCGACACCTGACGGCTGTGAGCCCAAATGGGTCTAAGCTCTCAAACATTAAGGGGAAGCAGTGGCAATGCCTGGACGAGCGGGGAATCCGTTTGGACGTTTGCTGTTCCTGCTTCGCTCATCGTCGGCTGAAACAAGAGATGCGGAGAAAGCTTTTGTATATGGCTAGACAGCCGAGCCGTTCCGGGCGAGTGGAATTCTGCCGTGTTGCTTTCCTGACTTGCAGCCGAAGGCTCTGCGTCGAAGTGCTGGCAGTACCGGCAGTGTGGGCACTGAACAAAGTTTCCTGCGCAGGCTTTGCTCTTGAGACGAAGGCCGCAATCTGCCACTCTTAGCTGCAGCCCGATTGCCTTCAAACTTCAAGCACCAGGACAGCAGGCATGATGCATGATGAACCTCGGCTCAGCTATTGCCACTCGAAAGGTCTTTTTGTGCGTGCACCTGGAAGCTGGTCTGACGAAACTCCGTGTGAGTGTGTGACCGTTGTTTTCTGTTTTTCGAGCTCCATGCAAGGAACACGCAGCCCAACACGGGATGGGGTGCAAGTGCAGCTGTTTCCCTGCATTTACAAGTTAGCAGTTAGCATACTTTTTCTACTTGCGGTCCCAGCTGCATGGCCACACTTCAGTCTCTTAGCTGAGTCGTGGTCACCCAGTGCCTTTGCATGGCTGTCACGAAGATGGCTCTGATCCAGAAATGGTAAGCAGCAGGAATCAAGCTTGACCTTCAACTTGGAAGAACCCTTCGACAAGCACTTCCGGCAGATCCCTAACAGCACAGCGGCTTCCAAGCAGATCGTACAAATCCTCAGCTTGCCGCGAGCAGAAAACTTTGACCCTCTGGGTTCAAAGACCGGGACCAAACGGGGTTGGGCTACAGCGGCTACAGTTCCGGCACTTCGATAAAGACATCCCTGCATTGAAAGCCGGCCGAGTCGTACCAAAGGGTCTCTTCCGAGTCCACCTCCTGGGCCTCGGAGATTTGCTCCTTGAAGGCCGCCTCTCAAAGTGCGATTTCTTTCCGGGTGCGCAAAGGCTCGCTGGAATAGAACCGGGATGAACCGGGTATGATACGCCGATGGGCGTGAGTCACCCGCCTCTTTTTGTAGCTGCCTCGCCTTCAAGATCAGCTCTATCAAGGACATATTCCCAAACAACCTCAATTGTCTTGCCATCTCTGTGCAGCGCCCTGCTCAGCATATGCCGTGCGTGCATGCTCACGAACCCAGATCAGCCTACGGAATTCTGAGAGCAAACGGCAATCTTAAATCTAAGTGGCCTCAGGGTAAGACCCTCGATTCGAGTCCTTGGCTTCCCCAGCTGTCTGATGAGGTCAGCAAAACTGCAACTGCATTTTTCCGGCAACATTTTTGGTACCTTCTTGACCCTGTGATTCGGGTCTTACCCAACTCGATCGAAACAGACCCCAATCCTGCACGCTATGGACCATCTCTCTGCACGGAGGCTCGCATCTGCTGGATCATCGTCCAAGAAGGTCTTCGTCAGCCCATAGAGCCACCAAAGAAGCCTGGAAGGACACGAAATGGTCCCCGCTCGGCTCGAATTCTCAAGCCGAGCAAAACGAAAGCGCCCGGAGGACCGGAAGGCGACAACTGCTGTTGGAAAGGGCCCACCGAAAATCTCAACCGGCCACGGAGTCATTCACTGTCATGGCAAGATGCACACCAGCCACACATGCTACCAACGCCGACACCAAAGCAAGCAACCATGGCTCCATTCTTCCCTGCAATGATCGTCAGGCAAGTTGGGCCAATCAAACATCTGCTTTGGCGCAAACAAGTATTTATGATTGCAAGCCGCCATGCTGTTACCATGTGAAGCGCCATGTCATGTTGCATTTCAGTGGCTCGGACACGGCTGCACCTCTGCATGTGGCAACTCCCCTCGAGATTCGAGCCAGGTCGCAGCGCCCAACACTGCAACAGAAGCTAACTCCGCCGTGAGCATGAACAGTTTTGTACACCTTACTCCAAGTCTGCCCTGTGCAGGTACTTGCAGTGATGCTTGGACTTCACTGCTAGCCACCCTGTGAGCAATCAACAGAAGGACACTCAATATCAGGGATACTGACCCTCCACTCCACCGGCAGATTGACAAACCGGCAAACCATGACAATCCTGCAACGGCCGCATTTATCCAACATAGCACCACACGTTCCTTGAAGAATATGCGGATGGGACCGGTTGGCATTCATGGCTTCAAGCAAGTAGCAGGACGGGAGGGCTTTCCACACCTCTGAAGATTAATAAACAGGGCTCAAGTTCAAGACTGAGGAATGCCTGAGTCGATCCGGAATCTGCGCAGTCAGCTGTCCAGGATACACGAAGTGGTCTAGCTATTGAGTTGTCAAATCTGCTTGTCATCAGTATTCGCGACGCCTACCTGCGCTGCAATGCGGTTTCGCCCGGAATGAAAAGGAACAGCAAGTTGATTTCGGCACTTCACAAGCACAGCTGGACGAGGGCGAAGTCGGGTGAAGTCGCTGGCTTTGAGGTGGGTTACCTGCATTGCATTCGCATACTTCGAATGTCCTGGCAGCACTTTGATGCGAAGCTGCATGGCATCGCCAGGCATTGACATGAAGTTAATGTAAATGCACATATTTCTGACGTCTTGCTCTTGTCCAACTATGGTTGTTTGCGGAGGCATTCGAAGCAGGCATGAAATAAGACAGCTTGGTAGCCAAGCTCGAAAATCATCACCTTCCTCTGCACCCTTGACCAAGACCCCGGAGGTGGTAAAGGCTTAATTCCTTCAGGAGTCGTCGCAGTCCCAGGCCTCCGAGTGCAAAGCTGCGCTGGGGATTTGTGCAAAAGTGCCGTGGGGCCGGTTGGGGAAAGGCAACGATGCGAAAGGCGACAGTACTGGTGCTCGTTGGATCAGCATCTCTAGTGACTTGCACTCGAAGGGTCACGAAGAGGCTATGCCACCAAAGACCCAAAAGGCAATACACGGGCCCTTGCAGGATAGCATCCCAACACCACGAAAGTTGCTCTATCCTGCGTGGGTGTGGCTCGCTTGGCCGAGGAGGTGCTGGGTTGGCCGGGAACTCCGACAAAGGCTTCTGATGCTGGCAATCACTCTGCCGGCGCATGGATGTTTATTGTGCAGCTGGGTGAGCTGTCCTCATCCACATCAGGGTCTTTGCATGAGCGCCCTATTATCCCTGACAGAACGCAAACCAAGTACACCGAGCCAAACGTGCAGACGTACCCAACGAAAACATGCAAGAAAGCTGGCCGGCAAGCCCTTGATACCTCAATTAGCTGCTTGCTGGATGGAACTGTCACAGTGGCCACAACTGAATCTGCCGAAATCCCCAGGCCCGAATCGCACACAGCCTGAAAGCTTCGTTTGACGATGCTGTCGACCTCGGTTCCCAAAGCGAACAACTCCGACGGAAAGTTGCAAACAAGCTGCACAAAGCCTGCTGCTACGCTGGTCAAACGCCGCATGATACCCTGCACTGCATGTCGCTGCAATCCCAGCCAAGCAACATAGCAAGGGACTCAAAGCTCGGTGGAGGGCTCGCAATGAGTTGCCTGCGCTGGGATGCTTCAATGGAGCACAAAGCAAAATGAGAAACGGTCACATGTGTGTCATCACTCGCCTGGGCTTCACAAGCGGATCAAAAAGCTCAAGTCAAACTTCCCCCTGACCGGAGTTCCCGCTGGGGCCTCTAATTCGATGGGTTTGATGAAGAAAAACTGAGAGCCGGAATTTGAAGCTGATGTCCTGGGCTGTGGGTTTCTTTCCGAACGCTGATTGCTTGGGGCTGTGGGATGCTCAGTAAACGCAACAGTGCTCAGTGTTTAAGATGTGGTCAGCTTTGGAAACTTCATTCTGTCTGGCGTGCTATTTCCTGCCTGGATGCCAGCTGTTTCGGCGTGAAGCCTGTTGTTACAAAGTGCACGTGGCCCTCGACGCACGAGGCTCCAGGCCCCCACGGCGGCGCTGCGTGCTGAACTGGCTTCTATTTTGTTGATCCAAGCCACCATTGAAGATCGCGAAGGTGTGGGGCCGAATGGCACCCAGCGTCAGCCCGGATATGGGTGGACGTGGGTTTTGCTCTTCGATGCTGAGGCACCTGACGTTGCACTTTGGCACACAAGGCTGCTCCAAAACGTGCAACTCAGTCTCTTGGAACCACTGCAACCGATTAAGCCATCAAACGCCAGGACCTAGTCACACTTGCTGCATGGCCCTCAAGCAAGCACTTCGTGTCTGTGCATGCGCACATCAAGAGGCACAAAAAGACCCATGCAAAGCAAGAGTGCTCGCACGAGTAAACCCGCAAAGAGTCGAATTTTTGATGTGCTGCAAATCGGTCCAGCCTCAAGGCCAGGACGGTTCCGACGAGCAGCAGCACGAATGCAACGATAAGGAGGACCATCAATATCTCCATGTTGCTCCATCGAAGTCGCGAACTACGTGCGTGTCTTGAGTGGGTCGTGCGTAGCATCTGAACACGAACAAAGGCAGCCTCTCTACAAAATTGGAGCACAGCGCATCCTTGGGTACATCTTCCGGTTGAACCGGCCGGAAAAATTGGCAACGGACGCTCGGAGATGAAGCTATAGCGTCTATGCACTTGCTTCTGTCAGTGCGCGGGCGCCGTTGAGCATGAGATGATGCACATACGTCTCGAGCCAGCAGCAGATACGACTCACGATGCTGCACTGAGCAGTCTGTCCGACGGCATTACCGTGCAGTTACTTGACAGCATCCAGTGTGGCTCAAGATAATCTTCAGTGCTTGGATAGCACACCATCTTAAGATTGCCAGCGCTGGGGCTCCCGACTGTCGCTACATAGATAAGCAGTACCTTCAATCAAACTGGGCAGTGTTGGGCAGTCGATCCAGCTCTGGTTCTTGCCAAGGCATGTCCCAGCTTGAACCAGCAGGGGATCACGGAAAACCGGCCAAGAGGTTTCCCTGCAAAATCGCTGATTCGAGCTGTCAACGGCAGTTAACTGTAAAGGTGTTCATCTGCAGAAACACCTACTTTACTCCCCCCTGAGACGCGCACGAAAGACCTTGCGAACGGTACCGCGGCCATTTCCTGTGCATGTGGCATCATCCGACTGCTGCACGCTTCGCTGTTGGCTTTGTCGCTTGGCCTCAAACCCCCAAACACCCAAAAAGGAGTAAAAGCCAGCCTCTCTGTCACCGGGCCCGAGGCGAGCCCACACAGTCCGCTTCCGGATCAAAGGCAACCGCTTGACTGTGAGCCAAGGGTCTATGTGCCACCGGCAATTTTTCCAAATGCATAGTGTCAAAGTCAAACCCTTGCATTCAACCAGCGATGCTGCAAATGGATGGATACGAAGTTATCGATCATGCAGTGGAAGCCTGAGGCAGTGACCAGCAGTTGGGCCTAAGGAATCCGCGCTTGAACGTGGATCCGAGGGGCCAGAAAATCTGTGTTAGGTCATGCAGCTCACATAGGATCATTAAACCAAAGCGTGGATCCAGATAAGTTCTGGCAACTGCACTTCAGCTCCAGGCACGGCCGATGAAAAGGTTTAGTTTGTACTCCGCAGCTTTGCGGACCTTCCCATATGTTAAATTATCAACATCGGCCATTCTTACGAAAAGAATTGTACATGATTCCTGGTCTTGCCTGAGGAAAGGGATCTGCGCACTTGGGCTCGTAAGCTGATGCAGAAACATTCAACATCACTGCCTGCCTACACATGCAAGACTGCAAAATGCAAGCCTCCGAACTGAGTTCCGCAGCACCTGGGTCGCCCAAGTGACAAGGTGAAAAAAAAACGCTACGTGCATGCTGCATCGGGCGAACAGGCTCCAACATCAAGCACAAACGAGAGCGGCACCACCCTCCTTGGGGTCAAGGCCCAAGTCCAGGAGCTGCACAGAAAGTTTCAGACCATCCAAACAGAATATTGAAAAAACACCAACACGCTGCTCAAGAATGGCTGCCAGCCTGCCGCTCCCGAGAGTCCGCTGATGTGTCGCTCCCATATTCAAAAGGATCAACGCCTAGTTGCACACGGCGGTCTTCGATGCTTGATGCACAGGATGATCGTTCGCACGGTGTGGAACGAAGAGACTCGCCTACAAAGCATGGACCAAAAACTGCGCATTAAACATCAAACAAGTTTTGCCAGAACGCTAAAGTCAAACTAACGCAACAAGTCAACAAATCCGCTCCGGCACCAGAACTTTACTTTGTCAGCAACCCAAGAGTTGGTTCTGGAATCCACTAAGCTAGCCAGTCCAATGCGGCGACTCCGTTGCGAGCAATATTGCATGTGAGGCGACCACTGCCGTGGTGACGACGGTGAGCTTGTACCAGCATGGCAACAATCATTGTACCACCATTGCATTGTGTTGCTTTGCAATGTTCCACGCTCTTGGAACAGCCCGGTGGCCTGTGGCCTCGAACAAGGAAGGGGAGAATTCTTATGCCTTTTATGCTTGAAGCAAAGGTTTGAACACTAGATGGTTGGAGATTCACATGGCGCTGCTGGTGTTTTGCGGTGTGGACAATGCACAATTCATTGTCAAAACAAACAGTCAATAGATTCAGCGTTGTGTGGAAGAGGTAGAAGGCCCTCTAATTCACATCGGCCGCATCGGCTTCTTTCTTCAGACAAACTCTTCACACCACCTTCTACCACCCATGTCTTCGCAAAAGCCGGTCAGCCTTTGCTTGTCTAGCAAAAACCTTCGGAACAGGATGGTGGCACAAAAGGCTGACAACGATGCTGAGGGTGAAGATCTGCAAACGTTGCGATGGTGACACGTACTCGAGAAACATGTTGTTGAAGTCATCGAAGTCCGTGTGATGAAAACTGAGATGTTGTAGCTAAAACCGCCCGACCTTTGTACAACTTAGAGTTGGGTGTGCTAACAGTCTGCAAAACACGATTCGTTCTCCAGAGTTGTGTGCCATGTTGCCAATGCATTACCTGCTAACATTTTGTGGCTGTGCGGACGTCGATGTTAGTCACAGCTGAGGCACCAACAGTTTTGAGGGAGCTAATGTTTCACTCGAGCCAAGCAAGGCGTTGCCAAGGCAACTTTGGAAGAAACGTGTTTGATGCAACCACTGTTGATTGATGTTGTCGTCACATGTGAGGCACAAAACATTTAAATTCCCGCGCAACGCCCCCACCAGTGCCGAGATGATGAGAAAACAAAGTCAACAACAGATTTTGCGCAGCGCATAACTAAGAACCTTCAGCCACAGGAGTCGCTTCGGCATGTGGTGTCGGCAGCCGATGGTCGCCAAACGAATGTCGCGCGAGTGCCATGCAACGAGATTTCTGGATCTGTCACCCAACCAGAGTCGATACCAGCATTGAGTTCTGAGGGTTGGGTCGTATCAAACGCAATGCCGCATCCTGTCTTTTCGTCCGTTGCGTGGTAGTTGAACACAGGAAGGGGAAACCCAAACCCCAAACCCGGAAACAACCCCAAACCTGGCTCGTACTCTGTGCATTTTGCTCCGAGTCTTGAGCCAACCATTGATGGCATAGTTTATGGTTAAGATCCCTGGTCTTTACACAAACACTACTTGCTGGGAGTTTCAAACTCTTGATACTCGCGGCACCCTTCCCGCGATCAGCCTCAAAAAGTCACCCCTTCAAGGTCCGACCCTTCAGTCCCCCTTTTATGAAATATTCAATGAACACTTTCGAGCTCTTCCTGGAATGCAC
>CAJNJA010018207.1:0-10488 GCA_905231915.1 Symbiodinium necroappetens | reverse complement strand
ACAACTAAGCCCCTAAACCCCTAAACCCTGAACCCCTGAACCCCTGAACCCTAAACCCTAACCCCTAAAGCCCTAAACCCTAAACCACTAAACCGTAAACCCTGAAAACCTAAACCCCTAAACCCTAAACCCCTAAATGCTTAAACCCCTAAACCCGTAAACCCTTAAACCCCTAAACGAATAAACCCTAAACCCCTAAACGCTTAAACCCCTAAACCCATAAACCCTTAAACCCCTAAACCACTAAACCCTAAACCCCTAAACCCCTAAACCCTAAACCCCTAAACCCTAAATCCCTAAACCACTAAACCCCTAAATCCCAAATTAAACCACTAAACCCTAAACCCCTTAAGGAACCCGATAGATCCCCTTAAGGAACCCTCAGCCCCGCTCCTTAGTTTCCCGGTTCGCCTTTGGACGGGCCTGTGCCGAATTCGGTTGCGAGCTCTTGGCTTCCGGCGCCCAAGTCAAGTCCCCTTTAGAGGGTTCAGGGTTTAGGGTTTTCGGAGTTTAGGGGTTTTCGGAGTTTAGGGTTTAGGCGTTTAGGAGTTTACGGTTTAGGGGTTTAGGGCTTAGGGGTTTAGGGGTTTAGGGGTTTAGGGGTTTAGGGGTTAAGGGTTTACGGGTTTAGGAGTGTAGGGTTTAGGGCTTAAGGGCTTTAGGGTTCAGGGTTTAGGGGTTTAGGGGTTAAGGGTTTACGGTTTAGGGTTTTTCGGGTTTAGGGGTTTAGGGTTCAGGGGTTTAGGGGTTAGGGGTTAGGGGTTTAGGGGCTTTAGGGGTTTAGGGGTTTAGGGTTAGGCTTTTCGATCCATCCCGGGCCCTGAATCAGTCGACTTGCGTTTTCAGTTCTCAGCATTGTTTTTGGTTGGCCGCCTGTTTCTGAAACGTTCGGGAGTCCCGAGCTCACGCGCGGAAGGGCAGGGGTCCTGCGGCGCGAAGCGCCATGCTTTACCAGGGGTTCGGAGGCTTAATAATCCTAAACCCCGCAACCCTGTAACCCTATAACCCTATAAAACCCTAAACCTTCCCTGCCCTAGTCTGTTCTAAGGAAGAGCTGGCGCCCGAAGCACCGCTTCAACTTCCAAGGCAGTTGGGGACGAAAGTGTAGTCCAACCTCTCAAGGATCCAGGAGAGAGTTCAGGGTCTGGAGGTTTTTGGGGTTGGTTAGGGGTTCCTTGAGGGGAGCCTTTCCTGGCAGGTCTCTGGGTCATACTATATGGTTTTTTTACGGCCTGCCTAAAGGCCGTTTAGATCCTAAACCCTCATGCCCTAAAGCCCTATAGAAGCCTTATATGTAGCCCTTACAGTAATCCTTATGGATCCCTTCTAGAAATCCTCACAGCTCCCTCCAAGGAACCCTAAACCCTAAACCCCTAAAGCCTAAACCCCAAAACCAACCCTAAACCGCTCGAACCTGTCAGACACCGGCATCCACCGCTACGCCCGCGCCGCGCGCTGCGCCGGCAACTTCGAGCTCCACGTCTTCCAATGCTCTTCGGCAGCAGAGGCTGTAGCATTGAGTAGTTTAGGGTTTTTGGGTTTAGGGTTTAGGAGTATTTTTAGGGCTTTAGGGTTTAGAGGTTTAATCAGGGTGTCCTCGCGGCTTCAACCATAGCATATCGGAGTATGGTAGTTTTAAGTAGGATTCAGAGCTTCGCGTCTTTCGAGGTCAGTATAGCCGTGGACGGAACTCCGTGGCAACAGGGCTGGCAGCACGGCTTCTCGATTGCACTGGCCCTAACCGCTGTAAACGGTAGCCCTAAACTGAACTGGAGTTTGGGGTGCGGGGCATTTAGGGTTTAGGGTTCAGGGTTTAGGGTTTAGTGTCAGGGACCAGGCAGCATCAGGATTTACAAGTGGGATCTTTGCAGCGAACAGTGCGCCACAAAATCGGGATCATTACAAGGGAGCCCCAAACCCAACCGTCGCAAACAAGCCAGTTGGCTTCCGTGGAGATCCGGGGCGTGGCAAATAGAATGCCACAGAATAAAGTAGAGGTTTGAAACACATGCCGCTTCCCGCACCGTCTCACTGTATGTAGTGATTTGTAGCGGTCGAGATTGTTGGGGGGTTAGGTTAGTTCAAGGCAAAAGCAGCAGTTAGGGCCAGAGAGTCTGTTGCTCAAAGGATCAACAACAACGCCACCATCTTCATCAACGATCGAACCGTTGAGACGACTGGCGGAATCTTTGCACCCTTGGATGCAGCTTCATTTGGGTTTAGGGCAGAAGTCTGAATAGTTACTATGAATAGTTGCTATAATTATTATCTCTTCGGCTTCCCGATTACAAGTATACGATGATCTACACCAAAATCCGATGCTCACTAAATTTCCATAGACGGCGATAAAACCCCCGGAAGAGAGATCCCCCACAGGAACCCACGTCTATTTGCGAAGGGCGCCCTAAGGTACCCTAATTCTCGGAAAGTCCCTTATTATGTTCTTGGAGAGTCATTGGGTCGCCTCCTTGCTATACAACTCGAATCCCACGTGGGACTTTCCGTAAATAAGGGGGTACCTTATTTTGGGTCCCCTATTTTCGGAAACCCCCACATCATATTCGGCTTTAGACGGTTTAGGTCTTTCGATTGTTTTTGATATTGGGTCCTCTGAGGGTTCGTTGAAGTTTGTTTCTATCACGGTTCAGTGAGGAGTGAGGTTTTATGAGGCTTTGGATATGCTTTTGTTGCTTTGCTTTTAGGCGTAGCTTTGGCCTGCATCGCCGGCTTCGCATGTTCGAAGATAAGTTGGAAGCTCAAGCACCCGGTCCTCCAAACTTCAACACCACCCTAAACCCTAAACCCTAAACCCCCCCCCCATTTCGGGTCTAGGGTTTAGGGTTTCAAGCCTTAGGCGTTGGATACTGCCCCCACTCAGTAACAGTTGAGTTATATTCATAATATGGATATACAAGGCCCTTAATCATAGAAGAGATTTATAGACTGTTACTGTATGAAAGCAGTACCCAACCTAGACCCAAAACCCAAAACCCCCTGAAGCATCAAGCTACAAAGCCCCGCCTCCATCCTAAAGCTCATCCGGTTTAGGGTTTAGGGTTTACCCCCTCGTCAAAAAAAACAAAGCATACGCAGCCCTCAAATACCCAGAAGACTAGCTTCTTGAAAGTCTCAACCCATGCTTAAAGCCGGCAGCAGTTGCTTTCCCTAAACCCGAGACCCCTGCACCCTAAGCCTCTACAGTCGAAGCAAGGAAGTTGGAAGGTGATCCTCTTGCCCTTAAGGTAAAAAGTATAGGGAATCCCAGCACTAACCACCCTAAACCCAAAATCCTAAACCCGAAACCCTGAACCGTGCCTAAGCCTAAATCCATGTTCCAACTTTCCGGTGTTCACTGTTACAAATCCGTATCAGGTCGTCCTAAACCCTAAACCCTGGCCCTAAAGCCTAAACCCTGTTCAGTAGAAAATCCGTATCAGGTCGAGCCGGATTCGGGTGCCATCACCAACGACAAGAAGGGTGTCAACATTCAAAGATCGGATCTCAGGGTGTTTATGGGGTTTGGGTTACATTCAAAGATCGGATCTCTGGGTGTTTGTGGGGTTTAGGGTTCCATTCAAAGATCGGATCTCAAGGTGTTTATAGGGTTTAGGGTCCCATTCAAAGATCGGATATCAAGGTGTTTAGGGTTTAGGGTGCTGGAAGTTGGCTTGTTTATCGCTTTTTGTTTGGTGCCTTAACGGGCTTATAGGCATTTCCTATGCGATTTTATGGGTTAGGGATTGAGTGGTGTTTTGGTTTTTGGAACTTATAATCGGAATGTTTGGGGGCTTGACAAGGACGCCAAAAGTTCAGAGATCGGATCTCAGGCGTTCCGGCTCAAGGGTGGTTCCTATGGAAGCCAAAATGGGAGTTACCCAAAAGAATTCTCGCGGCTCCCCTCCTAGAGGGTTTAGGGTTTAGGGTTTTAGGTTTTTAGGGTTTAGGGTTTAGGGGACTACCCTTTAATATTATCCTAAATACCCACTATGAAAGCACCATGACGGCTCATGAAAGGGCCCTGGGTGGGTCCTGGTTGTTATGTTTCTTCCGAAACAGACCCCCGGAACCCTAACCCTAAACTCTAAAACCTCAAACCCTAAACCCAAGAGCCTATACCCTGAATCCTAAACTTTTAATATCATGAAGGCCCCTGTGTAATTGGTCATGCTGGTGGGACCCCATGGTTCGAAGTCTCAGATTGTTCCTAGCGTTCGGCCGGACGCTCCTTTAGGGTTAAAGGTTATTTGTTTAGGGTTTGATCCTTAAGCCCTAAAACCCTAAACCCTAAAACCCTAAACCCTAAACCCTATGGTGAGGTCACAGAAAAGGAGATGCAGGATTGGCTGAGCAGTTATGGTCCTTTGCACAAAGCCCTGAGGACAAGGTAGTGGTGGACTTTCCCCTGGCATTTGCTGAAATCCAAGATCTTTAGGGTTTAGGGTTTAGGGTTTAGGGTCGCTCGTTCTGCCCCATGGCGGAACGAAGCACAGAGCGACAACACGTGCTGATCAAAATTGCTTGCCAGAGGACATTTCGACAGGCCGGGTCCAGCAATGACATGTGCACGGGCCCGGCGGAGCCAGCTGCAGAGTATGATCGACACTCCTGAGGAGTGTAGTTTCTTGGCAGCCAACTGGGGTTTGAAAGGACTGGACTGGGAGCTGCTGTCACATTCATGTCCAAGGCCGAGTGCGTGACCAAGACCTGCAGCTACCGAGTTGCTTGCATCTACTTGGAGATTCATGGGTAGTAGGTGGGGTTATAAGTCCCCTAATATGTATAGTTACCCTACTTATAACCCCATTTATAAGTACCCATGAACCTCCAAGTACGGGTACCCCATTTTCTCGACCACCAGGCTGATGAAGAAGCAGCTGCGAAAGCCTTGCAGGATAGAACACAGCTGGCGCTCCATGATGCTGCTGAGGACGATGCACCAGGGGTCAAGAACTTCCGGGTTTTCCCTAACCCCCATTAGCCCCATTTCACGGTTCAGGAACTTCGTGTTTAGGCGGTGTAGCAGACTCGGGCTGCTGGGGGCCTCCCGGTGTCGGGGCAAAAAGCTTGAGAGTTGTCGATACTTGGAGGTTCATGGGTAGTTATAAGTAATTAAGGATATAGGTCGGATCACTATACTTGTAACCCTACTTAGAGGGCTTATCACCCCACTTATGATACTTGGAGGTTCATGGGTAGTTATAAGTGGGGTCATCAGTCCCCTAAGTAGAGCTAAACCCTAAACCCTAAACCCTAACCCTAAACCCTATATCCCTACCCATCAACCTCCAAGTAGGCACCAGGGAATCACGCATGCAAAACGCTGCTGTTTGGGGTTTCGGGTCTGCCCATGTTGGGTCTAGGGACGGTTTAGGGTTCAGGGTTTTAGGGTTTCGGGTTTCGGGTTTTAGGGTTTAGGGTTTAGGATTTTACGGTTTTAGGGCTTTAGGGCTCTAGGGTTCTTGGGTTTGGGGTTTAGGGTTTAGGGAGAAGGGGTAAGGCTAAAGCCCTTGCCCTGGTCTTAACCCTACTTTTTTGGGTTCATGGGTAGTCATAAGTGGGGTTCTAAGTCCCCCTAACTATACCTATAACCCTACTTAGGGCCACGTATAATCCCCACTAATCACTACCCATGAACCTCCAAGATATGAGCTTTGTAGCCCTAAACCCTAAACCCTAAACCCCTGAATCTCTGAGGCGACGATGAGTGCGTGTTCTTCAACGTCAACGTGAAGACGCTTGGCCTTCTTAGCCCTGAGCCCCACGCCTGGCATTCGATTTTCGCTTCTTTGCACGAGGCCTTAAAGTTTTTAGACCTAAAAGTTTTTAGACCACAAACACATCCCTATAAACCCTATAAGCCCGAAACCCTGAACCTTAAAACCCTAAACCCTAAAAAACCCTAAACCCTAAAATCCTCAGACCTCTAACTCCTACACCAAACCTCCACATCATTGACATCAGAGCTTCCAGGTGTCCTTTCAAATGCCTGCGAGCCGAGGGTTTCGAAATCGCTCCAGTCAGACACCCCCAAACCTTGAAAACCCAAAACCTTAGCACATGTCCACAAATTTGATGAGTGTATATAGTACATAAGCTCGTTGTGTCTATTGATGAGTGTAGAATGCTTTCCGGGAGAACGCTAGCATGGAGGTGGGAGTATGTAGTGATAACACCTCCTCATACCTTCTACTCATTTTGCCCTAAACCTTAAACCCTAAACCCTGAACCCTAAACCCTAAACCCGAGACCCTAAAGCCTAAATCCCAGAGCATCCTCAAACCTTCTCCTGAGACCTGAGGCCGCTCCTCACTAGGAGATTAACAAAACAAAAGCAAGCCTCCGGAAGGCCCTAGGGTTTAGGGTTTAGGGTTCAGGGTTTAGGGTTTAGGGTTTAGGGTTTAGGATTTAGGGGATAGGGATCCGAATGCCAGGCCACAGAAAAAGGACGGCGAGCTAACACCCCTCCTGAAGCTCAACCCCCCCCCCCCCTCCCCGAGCTCTGGGCCGGTCCAACATGGGTCCTTGTTGGATACAACGTTACATTTTTGCTATAGTAAAGACCCTAATAAGGACTTGAGGGTTTAGGATTTAGGGTTTAGGGCTTAGGGTTGTTATAATACAAACCCTAGTAAGGTTTTAAAGAATGAGCATTTTTTTAAATGGCTCCAACAGGGAACCAGTAACGTAGAAGCATGGAGTAATGATGTACTGACTGTAGGGCTTTGGGTTTAGGGTTTACTTAAGCTTGAGGTTTTGGTTTTGGCTCCAACAGCATTCAGCTGGATAAACAGGGATACCGTGGACAATAGTGTCATCCGTCGTATGAGGTAGGGTATATTCCTGAGTTCGGGAGTCTTGTCGAGTCTCCGCTGCCAAAGAGAAAAAGAACCACCGCCTCTTGCGAATCCCCCCAAGCTTCACCTCGGCAGCTGAATTCCAGAGGTTCCATATATACACTACCCTCATGGAATTAGATCCCAAGAGACCATCCTTGTTATGGTTTTGGGAACCTAACCCTAGCCCATAATACGGCTGATGATCTAAATCCTGGATTACCCATAATATGGAATATACCATAGTGCCCATAGCTTAGGGTCCTTAAGGTAATGCAGGATGTAATTTATCAACGGTAGTAGTATATGTGGACCTTCTTGAAACCACAAAACCCTAAACCCCTAAACCCAAAACCCTAAACCCTAAACCCGACCTTCTTGAAATCCGAAGCCCGACGGAACCCCGAAACGCCGATGTTGAGGCACGTCAACAAGAATCCAGGCCGCGGCTGTAACAAGGGACCCAGCATTTGTCGTTGAAGTTTAGGGTTTAGGGTCATTTAGGGTTTAGGGTTTAGGGTTACCAGGATTTGTCTTTGAAGTTTAGGGTTTAGGGTCATTTAGGGTTTAGGGTTTAGGGAGGGTTTAGGGTTGGGAAGCTAGACTCCCGACTCCAGATCACCTGTGCTTGCTTTGGCTCGTAGCTCAGCGGTGTGCAGTCGTTGGGTTTTCGGTTGCTCTGTCTGAGGTTTCGAGCCGAAAAGCCCACGAGAATAGACGGGTTTAGGGTTTAGGGTTTAGAAAGGGTTTGGAATAGAAGGGGTTGAGAGTTGAGACAGGGTTTATTACGCAGGCCTTTGGCATAATTTCTTAATTACGAGTATGTTCAGAGGCTTTAAAGGGCCGAGAGCACTTTCGCCTTTCTTTCCTTGCATAGCATAACTTAGATTGCGTAACTCAGGCCCCTCGAAAACGAGTTGTGCAAGAGTGTCAGCTTCACACACAGCCTTGACAGGCTATACCTGCATACCTGCTTGCATCGCATACATGCGTGTAAATTCAGTTGTTGCACTCTGGGTACTTCTAGGTTGTTGTCTTTGGAGCAGGGCGTAAGCGGCTTCAAAGCAGCTCATATCCCTTGCAAAGCCCGTCACCCTCAAACCAAAATCCCACAGATTCACAGCCACAAGCCCTTGGTCCAACATTGCAAAGACAGATCCTAACATCAAACCACGGCGTACACCTAGAAGAAGCTCTCCGCTTGGGCTTCGCAGGCTTCATGCACAACATGAAGCTGCACATGTTTGGTGAGGCCACATTCTAAACGACTGGTTAGGTTTGGGGGTTAGAGTTCGGGGTTTTGAAGGCTTGGGGGGTTGAGGGATTTTGGCTTTAGGGCTTTGGGGGTTCCGGCCTTGCTTTCTCCGGCCGAAAGCTTCGAAGCCCCTGTCAAGATGTAAGATGTCGGAGCCCTCATCTGTGCCCCCCTCTCCAAATGCGAGTGCGTGATCTGGTCAACAGACCATCCTTTGGGAAAGCTTGTCTCCAAGCCCAAAGCATTTGGCAAAATCAGAGGACTTGGAGCATGAGTTAAAGATGACTTGTGCTGGGGTGTTTTTCCGAACTACTTAAAGGCCATGAGGATAATGATGTTTCAACTCCCTAAACTCAAAATCCTGAACCCGTCTTTGTGGCTTTACTACGGGAAATTGCTGGTTGCCCAAATCCCTCCTAAACTTGTCCGACGCTTCCCCAATCTGCAGCAACGACTCGTTTCCTAGAGCACGACACCCGGTTGCTGCAAGATCCTAAAGCTCTAAGCCTAATGGGAGTTCCAGAAACTTACCCATAATGCATTCCTGATGTGGTAAAACTCTGGCTGTATAGAAGCACCCCTATATAATCCGCCTTCGTAAGAACCGCACATAACTCTTCAAAGGATCTTCATGAACACACAATAACAATAAGAATCCTAGAGAACCCTATGACAGCCTGAGGACTTCAAGAACCCCAATGCCGAAAGGGTCCAAAGTACCTATATAGTAGAATGTAGGGTTTCTGTATTAGGAGCTGTTATTATGATTTGGGAAAGTATCCCCCCATAGCAGTACCTAGGACCCTTTGGGTAGATCATGGAGAAGCAGTCAAAGACCGCAGAAGCCGGAACGATACTTCCCTAAACCCTAAACCCTAAACCCTACATCCTTTGGGAGACGGAGTCAGGACATCACCCATGATGGAATCTGCGGCGCTGCAGACCTGAAGACCCAGCGCTTTGGAGAGAAGACGTAGGGTTTAGGCTTTAGGGATTAGGGGGTTTAGGCTTTAGGGATTAGGGGTTTAGGGTTTAGGGTTTAGGGTTTAGGGGGTTCAGGGGTTTAGGCTTTGGGGGTTTAGGGTTTTAGGGGTTTAGGCTTTAGGGGGTTTAGGGTTTGGGGTTTCGGGTTTGGGGTTCAGGGTTTAGGGTTTAGGGTTCAGGGTATGTGGGTACGGTGGCGAGTGTTACACAACGCACCCATAGGCCCCCAAGAAGTTCCTTTTTGGGATTACCTTATAGGATTCTAAATATAAACCATAGAAAGGAACTACTTAGGGGCCTATGGGTAGTTCTCTAGATTCGGGTCCCTCTTTAGGTCCCCAAGATAGGGTATGTGTGGGTAGTTCTCTTAGTTAGGGTCCCTCTTCAGGTCTCCAAGATGGTACGGCACAAAGGGACCCTAGTTTAGAGAACTACCCATATGAGGTTTCAGGCTTTCAGGTTGCGGAGATGAGGTTCGGATTTTTGGAGTTTGAGATGTTTAGGGTTGAGAGGTTTGGGGTTAGGGTTTAGGGAGTGGGGGCTATATTGTTCCTGATTTCAACGGGCTTTTCCCGCGAGTTCATATGGGTGAACAAGAATTCGGAAAAGGGCTCGTGTGTTGTTCAGTTCACAGGTGCATTGCATTTTACCGTTCGCCCAATGCTTTTAGGGTTCAGGGTTTAGGGGCTTCAGGCTTTGATCCTTTGCGGGTGGATAAAGGTTGGGCCAACCCCAGTTACACTGTAACCGGCCCTTACTTTCTGCCCTTAGTCAATAGCGAAGAATACCTAGACTGGGTCCTTGCAGCAGCTGTAACTGTAAGGGTGGTTTACTCGACCCTAAACACCACCACCCTAACACCCAGAAACACTAAACCCGAAACCGCAGCCCTATATATACCCCTAAGAAAAGAGTCTCAGACCATAACAAAAGCCCTAGATTCCTAGATTTTACCGAGTGCATATGCTAATGCTAAGTCTGTTGCTTTCTGAAAACCCTAAACCCAAAAACCCGAAACCCAAAAATCCTAAACCCAAAACCCTAAACCCAAAACCCTAAACCCAAAACCCTAAACCCTAAAACCCGAAACCCCAAAACCCTAAACCCTAAGCTACACCGACAGGCCCTGATGGCAGCTAGAAACGTTTGAGCCCAGCGGCTCCCAAACCCTCGAGTTCAGCGCAGAATATCCCTTTAGGGTTTAGGGATGTTTAGGGTTTAATTTAGGGATTAGGGTTTAGAGAGGTTCGGGGATTAGGGTTTAGGGTTTAGGGATGTTTAGGGTTTAGGGATTAGGGTTTAGGGTTTAGGGATGTTTAGGGTTTAGGGATGTTTAGGGTTTTGTGATGTTTAGGGTTTAGGGATTAGGGCTTAGAGAAGTTTGGGGATTAGGGTTTAGGGTTTAAATAGGGTGTT
>CAJNJA010018206.1:173-10685 GCA_905231915.1 Symbiodinium necroappetens | reverse complement strand
CAGGGTTCAACCCATGGTATGGGTTTAGGGGTTTAGGGGTTTAGGGGTTTAGGGGTTTAGGGGTTTAGGGGTTTAGGGGTTTAGGGGTTTAGGGGTTTAGGGTTTAGGGTTTAGGGTTTAGGATGTCGATGTAGGGGGTTAGGGCCTAAGTTACGGGTTGTTTGGGGTTTAGGGTTTAGGATGTAGGGGTTCTGGGGCGCAACGATGTTCCTCGCCGTGGGGCGATTCGGGCCCTCGCCGATGCCCTCTGAGGGCAACGGCGGAAGGTCTCACCATCGGAGCCAAAAATGGCTACGGAAGAGGTCCTACTGCTGATGATATAAATCCTGCGTGGCCTTGAGGACCCTAAACTATGGGAATTATGGTATCGTCGTTATTATGGGTAGTGCAGGATTTATATCATCAACCGTATTGCTACGTATTCAGACATCTATATTGGGGCGTCGAGGTTTCTTGGTTTAGGGTTTCAGCATGCCAACCATTTCCGAACCAAAAATGCATCTTCAAGGGTTTAGGGTTTAGGGTTTAGGGTTTAAGGTTTAGGGTTTGGGGATGAGACTACCCCCAAAGAAGCATGAACCCCCTGCGAACCCTAAACCAGTTCAGATAGGGGCTCTCAGTCTTTGAAGTGTTTGTTTCTGGTGCCCTAAACCCTAAGCCCTAAACCCCTGGATGAGAAAGAGGGTTTAGGGCGTAGGGTTTGGAGTTTAGGGTGTCGGGTTTACAGTGGGAGAGAGAGAGAGAGAGAGAGAGAGAAGGAACAACGGCACTAGGAAGCCTGAAACCAAACCTCAATCCACAAAATCCGAAACCTCAAACCCTCTACGACAGTACAAAGCCTGCTAAACGAAAACTACATTACCCGTTCAACACGATAGATATAGATATATATATATATACCATAATATGTATATATATATATATTCCCGCAAAAATACGGCTGAGCTGCCGCAAATCCTTAGGAAGCCCACGCAAGCCCGACACCCGCGCAACATGCTCCCTAAAGCCTAAAGCCTAAACCCTAAACCCTAAACCCTGTAAACCCTAAATCCTGTAAACCCTAAACCCTAAGCCCCAAACCCTAAACCCTAAACACACCAAACCCTAAACCCTAAGCCCTAAACGCTAAAACCCTAAACCCTGCTGCCCACGCGGCGCGAGCCGCGCGACGGCTACCGCAGCCAGGGAAGCGAAGACGAAGATGAGCCAGGGCCTCCCCGGCAGAAACCCTAAGCCCCTAATTAGGGTTTAGGGGCTTTGAGGGTTTTAAGGGTTTAGGGTTTTAAGGGTTATAGGGGTTTATAGGATTTAGGGTTTAGGGGTTAATTAGGGTTTAGGGGTTTTGAGGGTTTTAAGGGTTTAGGGTTTTAAGGGTTATAGGGGTTTATAGGATTTAGGGTTTAGGGCTTAGGGTTTAGGGTTTAGGGGCTTTGAGGGTTTTAAGGGTTATAGGGGTTTATAGGATTTAGGGTTTAGGGGCTTTGAGGGTTTAGGGTTTTAAGGGCTATAGAGGTTTATAGGATTTAGGGTTTAGGGCTTAGGGTTTAGGGTTTAGGGGCTTTGAGGGTTTAGGGTTTTACGGGTTATAGGGGTTTATAGGATTTAGGGTTTAGGGGCTTTGAGGGTTTAGGGTTTTAAGGGCAAGAGGGGTTTATAGGATTTAGGGTTTAGGGCTTAGGGTTTAGGGTTTAGGGTTTAGGGGCTTTGAGGGTTTTAAGGGTTATAAGGGTTTATAGGATTTAGGGTTTAGGGGCTTTGAGGGTTTAGGGTTTTAAGGGTTATAGGGGTTTATAGGATTTAGGGTTTAGGGGCTTTGAGGGTTTTAAGGGCTATAGGGTTTATAGGATTTAGGGTTTAGGGGCTTTGAGGGTTTAGGGTTTTAAGGGTTATAGGGGTTTATAGGATTTAGGGTTTAGGGGCTTTGAGGGTTTTAAGGGTTATAGGGTTTATAGGATTTAGGGTTTAGGGTAGGGCCTCCCCGGCACTTTGAGGCTCTTGGGGGTTTATAGGATTTAGGGTTGATAGGGAATTAGGGTTTTGGGTTTATAGGGGTTTAGGGTTTAGGGTTGATAGGGGTTTAGGGTTTAGGGTTTTATAGGGTTTAGGGGTTTAGGGGTTTAGGGGTTTAAGAGTCTTAGGGCTTTTGAGGGGTTTAGAGCTATAAACCTTAAACCCCTAAACCCCTAAGCCCCTAAGCCCTAAAACCCTAAACCCCTAAACCCTAAACCCTAAATCCCTACAGCAGAGCTTCTCAAACTCAAACACCCTTTTACGACCTAAACCCTGAACTCTGAAACCTAACCCCTGAACCTTTACATGCTAAGTTAGGGTGTAGGATTTAGGGTTTAGGGTTTTAGGATTTAGGTCTTTAAGGGTTTAGGGTTTAAGTTTTGGGGTTTAGGGTTTAGGAACCGCCGACCGTAAGTCCTGATTGGGGAAACTCGGGACCAGCAATTTAAGGGGTCTTAGAGTTTAGGGTTTAGGGTTTAGGGTCTACCTAGGGTATACATTAGAACAAAGGCTTGCGGTTTGATGATTATAGCAAGGCTCAACATATTGCTATATCATTACTCAAGCTTCTACATATTGCACCCTGTTAGACCCGAAGACCCTAAGCACTACACCCCTAAACCCGAAACCCTTAACCCCTAAGCCCTAGGCCCTAAGCCCCTAAACCCTGAAACCCTCAACCCTAAACCTCAAAACCCCTAAACCCCGAACCCCAAAGCCCCTTCCCCTCTCCACAGAGCCGAAGCCACCTCACCCTCAGCGCAAAAGGCCTGGGCTGCTTTTCGAAGGGTTCAAGAAGTTAGGGTTTTGGTGTTGAAGGTTTAGGATTTTTCACAGTTCAGGGGTTCAAAATTTTAAGGCTTTAGGTGATTGATAGTTTAGGGAGAGTTTAAGGTTTAGGACTCTTTCAGAACTTAGGCGTCTAGGGTTTAAGGCTTTTGCTGCTTAGGGTTTTTATGATTTAGGATTTTCGTTTTTTTCCAGAATCTAGAATTTAGATGGCTAGGGTTTAGGGTTGGGGGTTCATGGGCGACGGTTCAGGGGATCTTGCAATCTCAGGGACAGAAAACCACTCTTCTTGACCCTAGACCCTAATTAAACCCTAAGCCCTAACCCCTGAACCCTATTTCCCGTACTCCGGCGACCCTCAAGACACTACATCCCAAGCCCTGAGAGGTTTAGGGTCCTAGGACTTTTTGTTTACGGCTGCCATGCGCACGAGAGTTTGCGAACATGCTTCTTGAACCAGCCCGAATGCGCGGTCGGCACAGACTCGAGGGTGTTAGGTGTTAGGGTTCAGGGTTGCCCTAAACCCTAAACCCTAAACCCTTCAGGGGTTAGGGCTGTAGGGTTGCACCTGGATTTGAGTGCCCAGGATATTCAACGAGGCTCCGAGGAGTAAAGGTTGGTCCAAGATTGCCTGCTCCTAGCCCCTTTACATGTTTGCTTTGACCCCAGAACCCACACCTACACCCTAAACCCAAAACCCTCAACACCATCGCCAAAGCCCTCGACCCCGAAACCCCTCGAACCCCGAGAACTCTCAGGGCAATTCCCCAAACTAAAAGCCCATTTCCCTAAAGCCCTAAACCCTAAACCGTATTATGGTTTAGGGCTTTAGGGGAGTAGGGCTACTAGGGTTTAGGGTTTTAAGGGGCTGAAGGTCTTCGGCTTTGGGGTTGAGGTGCAGGGCTTTGGGGTCTTGAGTTTTTCGGATGGCAATCCATCCATCCATATACATATATACATATACATATATATATATTAGGGTTTAGGGTTTAGGGTTTAGGGTTTATATAAGGGGTGCCGTACTATATTTGGGTATTTGGGAGACCCAAAAAGGAACCCTAATTTAGAGAACTGCCCATATGGTAACTCTTGCCGGGCTCTTACCGTAGACTATGATAGTCATAGCCCCTGCAGAATCCTCATAAAATCCTCCTAAAGCCCTATGCAACATGATCTCGGGGGCATCGGCAAGTGTAAGGTTTGGGATCTTAAACATAACCATGAACCGAAATCCATAAACTCAAAGCCTCAAAGCCCCAAATTACGCCCTATTAAACCCGAAGCTCCCAAACCCGAAAGCTTTAAACTAAACCCTAAAGCCCTAAACCCCAAACCCCAAAACCCTAAACCCTGAAACCCTGAAACCCTAAACCCTAAACCCTTGTGAACCCCCACTGTTCAATTCCCAGGGGCGTCGGGGGCCCGCTGAAGTCATCCAGGCTCCCCGTCACAAACACCATTCAACTCCTGGGAAGCTTTAGGGTTTAGGGTTTAGGGTTTAGGGTCTTAGGGTCTTAGGGTCTTAGGGTCTTAGGGTCTTAGGGGCTTAGGGTTTAGGGTTTAGATTTTAGGCTTTAGGGTCTTAGGGTCTTAGGGTTTAGGGTCTTAGGGTCTTAAGGTTTAGGGTTTAAGGGCTTAGGGTTTAAGGCTTAAGGTTCAACTCCTAGGGAATTTAGTAAGGTTTCTGCATCGTCTCTAGGACTCGGGGGTTCGAGATGAAGGGCTTGCGGGGATTTTGGGGTTTCTGCATTGGCTTTATAGGATCTGGGGTTTAGGGCTTTAGGGCTCTAGGGTTTGAACCCCTAAACCCTAAGGGTAAGGCTGGGCCTTGTTGTCCCGTGCAGATGAGAAGCTGCCGTGGTGGTCTCTTGGCCTCGAGGTATGTAGCCTAGGTTGTTCCCTAAACCCTAAACCCTAAAGACCCCCTAAACCCTGAAACCGCGACACCCTAAACCCTAAACCCCTAAACCCTTAACCCTAAACCCCGAAACCCTTAAACCCTAGACCCCTAAAAACCCTAAACCGCTAAACCCGTAAACCCTAATTCCTAAATACCCCAAAAACCCCTGTATAACCCCTAAACCCCTAAACCCCTAAACCCTAAATACCCTAATACCCTAATACCCTAAAAACCCGTATGCCCCTAAAGCTCCTAAAGCCCCTAAAGCCCCTAAAGCCCCTAAAGCCCCTAAAACCCCTAGAACCCCTAAAACCCCTAAAACCCCTCAAACCCATGACCCAGGACCGGCTCGCTCTGAACCCCAAAACTAAAAAAAAACTTGAGCCGCATCTCCCAACCTTACCCCGCCAACCGTATCGCGAAGGGCTTAGGGCCTAAAGGTTCCTGCGAGGGGCTGAGTATCCATGCACCGATGGCGCCACCCCAAGGCCAGGGATCTGTGGGTGGCGGCGCATTTTGCGCCCAGCGACCCAAGCACGATGTCGTTAAAGAACCCATTGCAACTGGGATTTCCAAATTTTTCCCACCCGCTACCACCCAAATTACTTCCTGTTAGGGTCTGGGGCTGCGCCCTCAATTCCCACCTCAAGATGCAACGCCTCCTGGAAGGGCATGGAAGGGCCTTGTGGGTTTGTGGTGGGGTGGGGCAGGGCAGGGCAACAAGCACAGGCCAAGAAGGCGGGTAAGGCCAGGCAGGCCGCCGCGAGGCTGGTCAGGCAGAGCAACACAGCCGAGGCGCGGGGGCCAGGGGAATTTTGGCGGAACCTCCCTTTAGGACGGGCCTAAGCCGCCTAGGCCCCTGCAATCTGCTCACCGTCGCTGGGTTTAGGGTATTCCCATCAAGGGGAAAATCAATATACATTCTAGTGATTTGGCCCGCCGGGGTGGCTGGAGGCAGAGCTGTGCCTCCCGATGTACGGGAAGAGCCCGGAAAGGCTTTATTCGTCCACTCTCCGGAGCCTATTGTCTTACCCAGAAGGCTGACGTGTTTCTTCAGTGTCTGACCACCCTAGCAATGGGTGGGAACGGCCTAAGCAAGCCGGGTGGGAATTTTGAGGGTTTAGGGTCTTAGGGGTTTAGGGGTTAGGGGTTTAGGGGTTTAGGGGTTTAGGGGTTTAGGGTTTAGGGATGTACGAGTTTAGGGTCTTAGGAGTTTAGGGGTTTAGGGTTTAGGGGTTTAGGGGCTTAGGGGTTTAGGGTTTAGGGTTTAAGGGTTTAGGGTTTAGGGGTTTAGGGTTAGGGTTTAGGGTGTAGTGTGCTCAAAGCTAGGAGCCGTAGCTACGACTTGCAGGTGGTTTACAAGCAGAGCTGTAAAACCCTAATCTTGCTAATCTCCCTCATCCTTCAGCTAAACCCGAAACCCCAAACCCTCAATTATTCCTTCCAGCATGCCCCACAGAAGACCCGGTGTTGCTGTCAAGCTGCTGCTGCTGCTGCCGCTGCCAGCTGCTTCTTCGAGCTGTCCTTTCTCTGTGGTTCGCTTCCTGGGCGAGTGGTGATGTGGGCTAAGGGCTTTTATTGTTTGGATGTTGGCCCCTGAACCCTTAAACCCTAAACCCTAAAGCCTGAACCCAAAGCCCTAAGCCCTGAACCCAAAACCTTAAATCCTAAACCCTAAGCCCTGAACCCTCAAACCTGAACCCTAAGCCCGAAACACTAAACCCAAAAACCTTAAATCCTAAACCCTACAACCTGAACCCTAAGCCCTAAACCCCAAACGCCGCAAGCACCAGCTCAAAGGCCCCCACGCCCTTAAGCCCTAACGGTTTGGGGTTTAGGGGTTAGGGGTTTAGGGGTCTAGGGGTACTAGAGGTTAGGGCTTAGGGTTTAGGGTTTAGAGTCCAGCTTAGCTTCGTAATCCTGAGTCTTGAACACTGAACCTTAAACCCCAAAACCCTCAAAACCAGAGCCCTAGGCCCTAAACCCTGCAACCCCGAACCTTAAGCTCCAAAGAAGAGGCCTGAACCACTAGTAGCAACATCACCTCGGAGTCACTGCCTCTTTTATTATAAGATACCCCCCAAAAATGCTATTCTCACTACTAAGGCTTCTGTATCCACCCCCACGTAAGAAACCCTAAACCCTCTACCCGAAACCCAAACACCCCTACTTGGAGGTTCATGGGAGTTCATGGGTAGTTATAAGTGGACGTATAAGTCCCCCAATACAGGTTATAACTATAGTTATCCTAGTTACTTATCACCCTGCTTCTAACTACCCATGAACCTCCAAGTAGGGGTCTTCTCAGGAAGCCAAGATGCCCTGAAGGCTCTAGTGAGCCCAAACCATGGAAGGTGGGATGGAGCACGAATTCGTAGCCGCGCCCCCACAGCTGGAGCCCGACGATGAAAACGGCGATTCACTCTGGGCTTCGGCTTTCGGGGTGGTTCGGGTTTAGGAAGCTCCTACCAAAAACGAAGCAACAAAAACTCGGAACAGGGATGAATTCAAAAGGATTGCCGCTGATACTATTGTTGGGATTCTCCGTACTTCATTTTGGGGCCCCTAAACCCCTAAACCCTAAACCCCTAAACCCGAAACCCTAAACTCTAAACCTTAAACCCCTACATCCGGAACCCTGCGATCCGGAACCGATTTGTTGCCACTTTCCGGCCTCTACAAGGACCCAGGGGACTTTGTCCTACGGTTGATGATATAAATCCCGCATTACCCGTAATAAGGAATACACCATAATTCCCATAGTTTGGGGTCCTTAAGGTAATGCCCTAAACCATGGGAATTAGGGTATATATTCCTTATTATGGGTAATGCAGGATTTATATCATCAACCGTATCATGCTGAGATCTCAGGCCCGGATGTAGTTCAATGCTGCATGAGGCTGATTCATACGGAAACCTCCTGCGAGAGATGCACCTAAGACCCTTACTCTTTTTGAACCCTGTAAACCAAGCCCGGAAAACCAAAAATAGAAAAACATAAACCCGTTGCAGGCAAGTCATCAAGCCTCTGCGACCCGTCTTATGGAACCCTTACAGAATCCTGATGGAACTCTTATACAACCCTGATTCCCTTAAACCGTACTTACAAAAGAAGATAGGGATAGGGAAAGCCTGGCTAGGTTGAGGACTCAGGCCGTTTTGGGTTGCCATACGATACCATGCAACATAAAAAAGGAAAATAAAACAATGTAATATAGTGTCATAGCGCAGAATAGAGTAGAATGAAATAGAATGTAGTGCATAAGATTCGAGAAGGGTTGACTTGAGCTGAATAAAACAGGATAAGACAGGATTGGACTGAATAGAACAGAATGGAAGCCAGCAGAACAGACTACAATACCTTCAAGTTAGAATATAACAGAATGGAACGGAATGGAACAGGATGGAATAGAATGGAATGAGATGGAACTGAATGAAAGGGAATGGAATGGAATAGAATGGAAGGGAATGGAGTGGAGTAGGTCGGCGAGTGTGCTGTTTATGCAGACGCGTATGTGTGTATGTATTTTGTCTACTTGTGCGTGTATACACACACATATATACGTATGTATATACACCGTGCGAGAGAGAGCGAGAGAGAAAGAGAGAGAAAGAGAGAGAGAGAGAGAGAGAGAGAGAGAGAGAGAGCGAGATCGTAGTTGTTCTAGCTTACCTACATTCCCTGAACCCTTAACCCTAAACCCTTTGTCAGAAAGACCTTAAATCCTGACCATCCAGCCAACAACACGACAAGACTTTACCATTAGTCAACAAATAGAAACAGCTAAATACATGAGAAAATGGACAGTAAACCCAAAAGCCTAAAGCCTAAACCCTAAATCCTATCAACCCTAAATCCCTAAACCCTAAACCCTATCAACCCTAAATCCCTAAACCCTAAACCCCTAAACCCCCCCACACCCCCCAAACCCACTAAACCCCCTAAACCCCCCAAGAAAGAAACCAGTCAGTTGGGGACCCCCAACCCTAAAACCTAAACCCTAAACCTTGAAGTCCAAAGCCTAAACCCCTACACCCTAAACCCGCAAACCCCTAAAACCTGGAACCCTAAAACCCTAAACCCCTAAACCCTAAGACCTTAAAACCTACCCTAAACTCTAAATCCTTAGCCCCAAACCCTATAAGCCCAAACTCTAAACCCTAAACAACCCTATAAGCCCTTAAATCCTTAGCTCTCCTCGGCGGCGAGACGGCGGAGGCCCGGGGTCGGAACCGGGAAGTCCTCTGCCGGAGGCTCCCACGGACGTTGCTGTGCTTTTTAGGGGCTTGTCTTTGGGGGGGTTAGGGTTTAGGGTTTAGGGTTCAAAAACTTAGGGTTTAGGGTTTAGGATTAAAGTTTAGGGTTTGGGGGTCTGGGGGTTTAGGGCGTTGCGGGGGCACGGTTTCGGGTTTAGGGTGTCGGGTTAAGGTGTACGGATTCCCATAGAGCTTCTTGGTGTTTTGTAAGGGTTTTGTAAGCATCGTATAGGAGGCTTTTCTAGGGATTCGGGTTTGAGGTTCTTGCGCCCCCCTAAAACCCTAAACCCTACACCCTAAACTCAAAACCTAAAACGCTAAACCTCAAACCCTAAACCTGAAACCTTGAACCCTCATGTTAGGGTTTGACGTCTCAGGGCTTGTAGGCTCTTCGGGGCTAGTGTTTTTTTGGGTTAGGGCTTTGTTTAGGGCTTTGGGGACTTTCTGAAGGGAAAATGTTCAAAAGCATGAACGTCTGTGTTGCTGCTAGCTTCTTTCTTGGTAGAGCTGTCTTCGCGGCTACTGCTAGCTTAGTCTTGGATCTCTTGCTCTTTCTTCAGACTATCTTGCAAAACAACATCAAGAGCGACCCTTGCAGATGGATAGTTCTCTAGATTAGGGCCCCCTTTAGGTCCCCAATGTAGTACGGCGCCCATATAGAAAGGACCCTAAAAGGGACCCTAGTTTAGAGAACTACCCAGATGATGCCTGTTACCGCCTCCCCACGACCTGCCGGCCTCAACATAGGGCTTAGGGCTTTAAGGGCTTTAGGGCTTTAGGGGTTTAGAGTTTGAGGATAAACCATTGAGGCCTGCTGCTTAGCCGTAAACTACTGCAACCCCATGCCACAAATGCTCTGAAAATTAAGATGTACTTTAGATCTAGCAAAGCGCAACCCCTAGGCAACAAAACCTACCTCCGCACTTCCATGTCGAGCAACTTACAAGCTTCAGCCAACGACGGACCCGAATCACAGACCCTGCGAACAGACTTCCGTTTGGGGGTTCAGGGTTTAGGGCTTCGGGTTCAGCTCGCTCTCAACCCTAAACCTTAAAGAAGGATCCGGGGGCCCGCACCGCGCCCACTGCCAGCTGCGAAAGGGCTCCGGGCATTGCGACGGAAAGGAAGACGCAACGTCCAAAGGCAGCTATCCAAGCACCAGGAACCCAATGAAAAAGAGCCGTCTCAAGACTACGCCAGCTTGATTCGAAATCGGATTGAAATAGGGTCCCATCGATGTTGCTACCCCTTTGCCCCAGAAGAGAAGCTTCGCAGGTTCAGAAACCCCTGGATCTTTGCAGCGGCCGAGGCGGCAGAGGAATGGCGAACGTCGGTCTTTAGAGGTTTCGGGGCGGTTTCAAGGGCTCAGGATGCAGGACTTAGGGTTTAGGGTTTAGGGCTTCGGGCTTAGGATGCAGGACTTTTAGTGTTTAGGGTTTACGGTTTACGGTGTAGGGCTTAGGAGTGGGGCTTCACTCGGGCTTCACGGTTTGAGGTGCGGGCGCTTCGGGTCTAATTAGGCCTCCCGGAGATTTTGCGGTTTAGGGTTTAGGGGT
>CAJNJA010018205.1:0-10685 GCA_905231915.1 Symbiodinium necroappetens | reverse complement strand
AGTAGTAGTAGTAGTAGTAGTAGTAGTAGTAGTAGTAGTAGTAGTAGTAGTAGTAGTAGTAGTAGTAGTAGTAAGTAGTAGTAGTCGTCGTGGTCGTCGTCGTCGTCGTCGTAGAAGTCGTACTAGGCGTAGTGCTAGCCGTCGTCGTCGTAGTAGTAGATGCAGCTGTAGTAGCTGTACTGCCCAACCGTGAACCAGTACTGCTCATCACCTGCCAGTCGAGGCTATTGACTCGAGGACAGCATATGTCAAACTTCTCCCAAGCAGTAGTTTTCAGCAGCATCGTTGCAATTCGATCGTCAAGTCGGCACGGAGGGTACGTAAACATGCATTCATGCAGGGATCAGTGTCGAGCTGCGCTTTGTTGGTTATGGTTATTATACTGCCAAAAACATTGCCGGGCCAGGTGGTCCAGCATGAGACCACCGGACAAATTTGGCGACGCATACGATGTTGCGATAAACAACTTTGACAACAGGTTCTAGCTGAGTTCGATTTGACCGTTATCTTATTACTGTATCACCGACACAATCAACCGGTACAAATCACTTAGGCTTGCGTCACAATCCCATCCACCTCTCCATCATGGTCAGTGCCACATGCTCCCAGGGTTGCCGAGGTCGCCCCACACATTCCTACCTTCATATCTGCAATCTCGAAATACTTTGCTGAGTCTTAGCCGAAGACGGCAAGGTACATGATGCATGGGGAGACGTGGTGCTCACGGACTGTTTAGGGCACATGCAGACATTGATTTTCGGAGGTGGTAGGCCCTCGCGTCGGCAGTGCGTCAACAATTCCCTGTTGCTTCCTTGTCTTGGACTCACGCCTAAACTTCGGACGTTTTGAACAATCCAATTATGTGTTTAGCGAGAGGCTTGTGGCGTCGAGCTATCCATCAGTGCTTCGCCCTTGTGATGAGTTTGATCCCATCCGGCCATTTGACACAAAACAGCATCTTAATGAATTTTGGATGCGTCCGAGCTATTTAGTTCACATTATTTTGCCACGAGTGTTGGGACAACTAGCTGACTGCTACCGTTTGTGAGTGTATGCTGAAACTCATAGCCTTAGTGGCAGCCACAGACTCAAATTTGCAGGCTCGTGGCACAGTAGGGCTTTTCGATGCTGCTTGGCCGCATTAAATGCCGCATAAATTCGTAGCTGCTCTGTTACCACAGTTCCCTAAATTCTCGATGGGATGTTGCCCATGGAGAGGTGGTCGGTTATAAGGTTTGCGAGAGGTTTACATGTTTAAACGGCCTTCCCGCATCTCGGTTGCAGCTACTTGGGCAGGGGTGGCTCCTAAGAGCGGCACACTCGTTCCAGCGGCACTTGAGGACCGTCTCCGACGTCCCTTGTCGGATCACACCAGCTAGCGTTACATACAGCTTTCATAGTAACACTGTTGCACCCTGGTTGCGGTTGAGGTATACTATTCCGGATGCCTTGTGCGGACACTGACCGCTCTCTTGTTGGTTGTGGTCCGGCATGTCTGCCGGCTAATTAGCGTGATGGGGTTACAGCGTGTGCCACACATCCTGAAGCCACGTGTGGCGTGAGTGCGATGTAGGATGGTTGGCAGCTGAATTGCAGCATGTGTTGCATGCAGTTTCGAACATCCCAATCCAGATATTGCGTGTGATGTTGCAGCCTTTGCAGCATCCTACTTGCGCAGTTCCACCAGTTCCAATCGCTGTTGATTTCCAATGAATAACGAGCGCCCGTGGCAGGTGCAGACTTGCAGGTTCGTGAGTTGTTAGCAGAAGCTGCAAAAGTTTGAGCGGAAAGTACCCCAGAGGCAGAAAGCTGTTGTCCCGACTCGGAACCAACTACAGAATGTCCATTGTTGTTTATACTTAAAGTTTATACAATCTATATATATATATATGTATATATGTATATCTATATATATATATACACGTACTATCCCATTGTCACCTTCATAAGAAATGTCGGGCTCGGTAGGGTTTGCAGAAGTAATTAAGGCTGCTCCGCTTTCGACAAGGGAGATCTGGCAATGGCAGGCCGTGCAAATGGGTTAGGGTTGTAGGTTTAGGGGTCAGGGATTCCGGAAATGCTTAGGCTTTTGTATAGATATGCTTCCCGGGTTTGTGGCTTGGGATCTGATTTATGTGCATGTCCGGAGCTTCCGCCGCTTTAGGTTGAAATCCTCGGCTCTCTGCGTAGGGGTCGAGACAGCAAGCGATGTGACATCAAAGACCCTACAGTAGTTCAAAATGGTTCGAAAGCCGAAGCTGCTAATCCTGTCCCTGGAGCCCACCGCGGAAGCTCTTGTAAGTTTAGGTTCGGGCCTATGGTTTTGGGCTTGGCGCTTGGGCGGTGGGTTTTGGAGCCGTAGCACGTGAACTCCAATGCCGTTCGGTTTTTCGATCACTTGCCTGCACATTATCCGTGAACCATGGACACTTGAACGCCCTCAGCCGGACGTTGTTATCTAGTCTGAACGCGAATTTCCCCTCAACTTTTCCTTCAAACACTAGTAGTTGTGTGGAAAGCACTCGAAGCACTATCCAATCCTACTGTCATCTTGTTTTCAAGACCACCTCAAAAAGCCGTAGTGATGCCTTAAACTCCAAGTCCTCAAACCCAACTTAAACACCAAGTCCTCAAGTCCAACCCCTAAACCCCCAAAAACCCAAAAACACCCAAAAACTTCAAAAACCCCAAACCCCACAAAAAAAGCAGAGGAACTCTCCAGAGTCTCAGGTCTTGAGTGCGAACTTCACTTCCCAGGACCCGGCATGCTGTGTCCCTACTTGGAGGTTCATGGGTAGTTATAAGTGGGGTTATAAGTCCCCTAACATGTATAGTTTCCCTACTTACAACCCCATTTATAACTGCTCATGAACCTCCAAGTAAGCCACCCTAAACACCAACTCTTGTGAACAGGCCCTTTAAAAGCAAACAAACACACACACACACTCTCTCTCTAACTTCTAACTAACTAACACTAACACTAACTGACTCTCAGGGTTGGTGGGGGTTAGAGTTTAACGCACAGGGTTTAGGGTTTAGGGGGCTATATGCGGTTTCTAGGAAGAAGAGCGATCAGCGTTTGAAACACGAGCTTTTGGTTAGTTGATTCGTTAGTCCCCTGAGCCTCAGCACCTGAAACCTCTGTTGATTGGTGTCTCAAAAGAGGACTTTGTTTTATGTGGCCAAAACTGAACCCTAAACCCCAAAGCCTCAACCCCGAAGCCTGAGTATGGTTTGATAAGCAGCACCTGGCTCTTTGGGTTTCAGCTGTTATGGCTTAATTAGATTTATACCAAGGCCTCCAAGGGCTTTGGGGTTTAGGGTTTAGGGGTTTAAGGTTTAGGGTTTCGCTTCATCTAAAAGCCTCCTTGTGACATCAATTGAGCCAAGAGACATTCGGAATGTTTGATGCGAGCCTCGTAGTTTAGGTAATTCGGGCTTCAGCAAAGGCAGGAGAGAACTTCGGGGCGCTGTACGAACTTGCCTCCAGTGAGCATGGGGATCCATCGGGGATCAGAGGGTCTGCACGAGGAAGGGGTTGTTAACCAGGCGGCTTGTGACTTAGTACGGAACGTGATGCAGTAGGTCTAGCGATTTTGCACAGTCTAAATCGCCATATAGTGCAGTATAGTACCTGCTGGCACAGGATCAGCAAGCAGTCATTCTCCCCAACTTATCAGATATGTCGTTTATGAACATCCGAGTAGTGGCCATGGTGGCGGTATGTCGATGGTTGCATGCAATCGCTCTCACCATCACTGCAATATGGAGATGGCACACATAGTCACAGCTTGAACTTCAATTTCTGGGTGCACGGAACTGTACCTAAACCCTAAACCCTCTGAACAGGGACAGCATTGCCAGTACTTGCAGGAGTTCTGGGTGGTATACACGAGCCTGGAAACTGACCCACTGAGGCCGCCCATGAAGAGAAGTTTGCTTACCTATAGTTGTCACGGGGCGAGGCTTTCTTTAAAATGTAGTAGAGGTCTGAATACGTGTTTGTAATATCTAGTTACCCTAGTTCCGATACAGCTATTTTTTTTGAAATCTAGCGCTTCTCCCACTCATCCACAGAATCTACTTCCGCTTGCGATCTGGTTCTGCGAGTGGGAAGTAGTCTGATTGAAGCCCAGAGGCCTTTGGGATCGTCGTAGTCTTCATGTGTTGTAAAGCCAATTCCGGTAAGTGTGACCTCGCGTCATGCGAAGCACAACCCTAGACAGCTACAGCTAGCTAGCTAGAGGGATACATAGATAGATAGATGTAGACACATATGTCTCTCTCTCTCTCTCTATGTGTATTTGTGTGTATATACATGACATGACATGACATGACATGACATGACATGACATGGCATGGCATGGCCTGGCATGGCATGGCACGACAGGACAGGACAGGACAGGACAGGACAGGACAGGACTGGACATGACATGACATTTCACGACATTTCACGACATGATATGACGCGATATGGTATGATATGATTCAATTGTACATATATACATGTGTGTGTTATATATATATATACATACACACACACATAAATGACAAGCCACCTAAGCCTAGTTCGGCTGCTACCCGGAGCACCCCAGCCTGCCTAGCTCCATCTATGCTGTACTATATCCTAAATACCACCTTAAGAACAAACTGCAGAAACCACAATAATTACCAACAGTGTTACGTAGGACTGCGTGGTTTTGCAGGGGGGCATTGTCGGGGCACTGGAGGGTTTATCATGCTTGGGGGCTTGAGGCTTCGGAATATTTTTTCGTTTGCCTAGAGCTTCTTTTGCTAGTTTTGGACTTAAGGCTTTGGGCCGTTGAAGCTGATGGGCTTATCGGATTTAAGGAAGTGTTGAGGGCGTGTATGATTTGGGTGATTTAAAGCACGATGGCTGTAAGGCCGCTTAGGGTCTAAGGGTTTTAGGGTAGAGGGAAGTTCTGGGTTTAGCGAAGGGTTTGGCGACTGGAACTTTTAGATTCACCGTCGAAGGCTTTTAGCCCTATTAGGCTGCACTATAGTGCCAAGGCCCTAAGAAGTGAAGAGTTTCAGTGCAAGTTGTCCTCTTTCGCGCCTTTTTGAAGGGTGGTTCAGGCCGAGGCCTCGGCGTGCGCCGAAAAGGAATCCTTTACCCATGAGCCCCTAAGTAGTTCCGTTTGATGGTTTATGTTAGAATCCTATAAGGTAATCCCAAAAAGGAACTACTTAGGGGCCTATGGGTAGTGAAAGGGGCCCGAAGAGCTTGTTGGCCAACGGGCGGGATGGTTCAGACTGCCAAGGCCATCGACGGCTGGAACTCGCTGTTCCGCTGCCATGCAGGCATATGGGTAGTTCTCCAAAGAGTCCCTTTTTGGGTCCCCAAAAAAGTACGGCACCCTTGTAAAATGGACCCCAAAAGGGACCCTATTTTTAGAGAACTACCCATGTTCCTTCGCCACGCCTTCCACGAGAAGGCGGAAGCTCCGTGCAGCCGCGATTGCCCAGTCTCTGGAGCTGCCAAGGCCCTGCGGAGGAGTCCGCAAAGCGCAACAGGCCAGGGGAGGGAAGGCAAAGGAGGCGCATCCGGACAAGAAGCCTTCTCCAGTTCCGCCAAGCCAATGAGGCCAGGGGAGTTGACCCTAGACCCCCAAGCCCAAGTCCCCAACTCTAAACCCTAAGTCCTAAACCCTAAACCTTAAACCCTAAACCGTAAACCCTGACCTCAATCGGCAACCCCACAGCGCAAATCCGCAGCTGCAGCCCGAAACCCTTGTAGAACTCAGTAGAGGAACCATTAACCCTAAACCCTAAACCTTGCAGGAACCCTGAAAGTAACCCGAACAAGGAACTTGCCCAGGCTCCTAGGCTTGAGCAAAAAGCCTCTGAAAACCATCTGAAAAGTCATCAGTGCTTCAAAAACCCGAAACCCTAAACCCTAAACCCCTAAACCCCTAAACCCTGAAGCCCTAAACTCTAAACCCTACATACTAAACCCTAAACCCTAAAACCCCTAAACCCTAGACCCTAAACCCTAAACCCCTGAACCCTAAACCCTAAACCCTGAACCCTTAAACCCTAAGCCCTAAACTCTTTAAGGGATCCTCTAATGAAACCTTCAAGAAGGAGCCTTGGGGCTAAGGGCTCCTTCACGGGTCCTATAGGCTTCGATAGCAGAGGTCCCCCTTTAATGGATACTACAAGGGTTCCCATAAAAAAGGGTCCAGTTACAAGGGTACCATAGGGGTCTACCCATAGGCCCCTAAGTGGTTCCTTTTCGGGACTACCTTCTAGGATTCTAAATCGAAGCCATAAAAAGGAACTACCTAGGGGCCCATGGGTATAGAAGGGTTCCTTTAAGCGACCCCTTTTTTTGAATAAGTAAACCCTAAACCCTAAAACGTTAACCCTAAACCCTGCAGGGTTACTTTAAGGGAGCCCCCAAATATTTCTGGCCCGAGCTCGCTAGGTCGGCTGAGCCGCCTCAAGGTGGGGTCACCGTCATGCAGAACTGCTGGGGGGCCCAAGTGTCGCCTTGGGGCTTTTTTTGGGGGGGGGTCGTTGGGTTTAGGGTTTTAGGGTTTAGGGTTTAGGGTCGTTTAGGGTCGTTTAGGGCTTAGGGCCTAGGGTTTAGCATTCATTTACGGTCTAGGATGCAGTTTTAAGTGCTTAGGGTCTAGATTCCTAGATTAAGGTGGGGTGGGTGCTGGAGCTTCAGGGCTTCAGGACATGTCCGTGCGGTAGACATCGCAGATCAGATGTTGATATTTGATGTGTCTTAAGCCGTGACTGACGTGCCATGTCGAATGCTTAGCGGCTTAGCCACAAAGTAGTGTCAGCAGCAATCAGACCCAGTGATCGCACTAATCGCGCTAACACGGCTGTAGCCACACATGCCATGGCAATCTAGATAAAGCATACTGAAGTTAGAAAGTTCAGAACTTGTTATAGCCGGAGCTGCGCAACTGCTACGAGCGCTGACAATGAACTGAGCACATGCAAGTGGCGACAGCAACACGTGTAGTCTCGCAATGATGATGTCTCCTGTTGTGTTGATGGCGCTGTGCACGGTTGGTTATGAAGTCGTCGCAGATGGTGGCAATGAGGCCTATCATCTTGGCAGATGAAGCGGTCGCATTAAAGACCGTTGCAGGCAGCGACAGCAAGAGCGAAGAGCGGCAACCGCGCAGTCCAGATACACACTGAAGCAGGAGTGCAGTAGTACAGGCAGTCGCTGAGTTTGTCGGACGACCGTCATCATCATTATCAATACCGTTACCACCATCATCATGATCAGCCGTGTAGTCGTAATGGCCGTAATCGTACGCACGTGATTGATCCCAGTCGTTTCAATTTAGTGTTCATGGTCGTCGTGGGGTTCACCCTCGTTGCGCGGGCAGCCGTCATCGTAGTCACCAGCGCCGTCGTCAGAAGAAGCAGCATCTGAATCAGTTTCGGAGTTTCCTGTTGCATTTCGCCGTCTTCTCCCAGTTAACATCAGTACCATCCACTACAGCTTCAGCATTTGATTGCAAGGCATGTGCGTCTACAAGATCACGCCGAAGGTGCCTTCGGTGCTTGTTGTTTATCCCTCGGGCTCGGTTCTTGGCGATGACCCTTGTATCCTGCGCTGGCTCTCATCGTGGTGTCCAAGAAGCCCTGTTGCAATCGGAGTTTAGAGATTATCTTTCGTATCCCCAACTAACAACAAGCATCTTTGAGGACTAGTAGAAGGAGGTCACATGAAGAGACCCGCAAAAGGTAGGTTTTCTTGGGCTCCAGGTAGGGATGGGAGGGCCTATAGTACCGGGGAACCCGTAGTTCATGGTTGCTCTCCTTGATGTCAGCAGTTAACTACTGGTGATGATAAATATAAATCTTGCATTACCTTTAAGGACCCTAAACTATGGGAATTATGCTATACTCCGTATTATGGGCAATGCAGGATTTCTATCATCAGCCGTAGTACTACTGTCGCGGGCGCTGCTGCCTAGAGATTCAATCGCAATATACCTTGAATCCAAGCCCTGAGCCCTAAACCCCTAAGCCCTAAAGAGAGGAGTCCTGAAGTTGATTGAGGGCATTGCTCCCCCTGGTACTACTACTACTACTACTACTCCTCCTCCTCCTACTACTACTACTACTACCACCACCACTACTACCACCACCCCTTAAGCTTGGAATGATCCCTGCGCTCATCTTCAGCTGCGAGTAGATTTTTGCGGGAGGCTTCTGAGCCTAAGCCCGAAGCCTTCGAAGCTCAAACGATGCTTACCACCACCCTCAAAAATCAGCTTGAAAGTTAGAAAACCCCATCACATACCCATAAAAGCACCACTCATCAAACCCCGTCGCAAAGATGAGCCCTTGAATCATCTATAACCCCAAACCCTAAACCCTTTTGAATCAGAGGGGCTTTCTTAGTTGTCGCGGACGCGGGAGGCCGGCGGCGGCGCTCGCGTCCTGAACTCCCAACAGGCGCTGGGCTAGTTAGCTCCCGGAGTTGGGTTTGGGGCTTTGGGGGTTAGGGTTTAGGTTTGAGGGTTTGTAGGGCTTAGGAGCTCAACACCAAAAATGGGGCCTTGATCATTACCGTAGGACTCTGGACGGTGCTTGCTTTTTTGTCGGGATACTCTACCCATAGGCCGCTAAGTAGTTCCTTTTTTGGGATTACCTTATAGGATTTGTAGATATGAACCATAAGAAGGAACTACTTAGGAGCCTATGGGTAGTATAACTACAATGACAAAAAAGAGCCCCAAGGAAGAGTATCCGCGGTGTATCAGGCCCGAGGCCCTTTGAATTTCCGAAGGCTTCTTACCCATAGGCCCCTAAGTAGTTCCTTTTTATGGTTTATATTTAGAATCCTAGAAGGTAATCCCAAAAAGGAACTACTTAGGGGCCTATGGGGTAGTATAGGGATTGAAGCCTTGCTGGCAGGAAAGCCGAGGGTTCAAACCCTATTTGGGGGCTTTTAGGGTTTAGGGTTCAGTCCTAAACCCTAAACCCTACACCCTAAACCGTAGTTCAAGAAGGAACAGGTCTAGAGTTGAATTTTCTGGCCTCTCATTTTTGGGGTTCGGGGTTTTATGGGAATGGTAATTAGCTGATAGTTACCAGAAGCTACCCGAACCTGCTTTCTGGTTACTGGTTGGCCCCTGTCAATTCTATGTCCGGGTCAATACATACGATCACCATAAGTGCGCCATGGTTGCTTCTGGCAGGGTTTGTAGGATTCCGGCGTCATTGCTGGGAGTTTAGGAGTTCGGAGATTGGGTTCAGGTGAGGCTCATCGTCTCTGGTTTCTGGTTTTTGAGTTTAGAGCGGGGGGGGGAGATTCCCATATTGAAGGCCGCTGCAGGCCCATCAGACGGAGGGAGGGCAATGTGGAAAAAGCTATCGTGGTGGTTGCGTCTTTTGTATCCTGAGCGGTTTAGGGTTTAGGGTTTACTGCACATCCCTAAACTTCAACCTAGGCCGTAAAACCGCTGCTAAGGAAGGAAGCATATGAAGCTCTGTACTGGACAGGGCTGCAAACTCTGAACCTGATTCGAACATCCCAAGGCTCCCACGGCTTGAACCCTAGACCCACGCGCCCAGCCTGGTATCCCTAAACCCTGATCATAAGCCTTACAGAGCATGCAAGCCTATAGCCTTAACCAGAACCCCCAAACGTTAGAGTGTACGGTGAGACCATGAAACTCGCAACGTGAAGATTCGTGTTGGGATTCCCTACACTTCGTGCTACGGGCAAAACGACACTGAACATATCCAACGTCTACCTTCACTGAGATAGATAACTGCATTTTGATCTGTCCCCAAGGCCGTATTCAAAGGGTTAAAGCCACCCATTTTGATATGGCTCCAAGGCCACAAAAACCTTAAGGCCGAGCCCCTCCCCCTACACCTGCGGTTCCCTATAGAACCCCTTCTAGACCCCTTTGAAGCACCCTAGCAGCCCGAAGCCCGTGTACATGGTTAGTTGCTTGGAGCTTCATGGGCCTAAACCCTAAACCCTATAGAACCCTTACGTGGAGGTTGTTGGGTGTGGCTAACATGGGTTATAAGCATAGTTACCCTACCGTTTAACCCCACTTATATAACCATCCCAACTTGCAACTACCCATGAACCTCCAAGTAATGCAGGTCAACGAGCATCCCTGGCCTCTGAGTGCACGGGCCGGGTTTCTCAGAGGGGACGTTTAGGGCTGAGGGTTTGGGCGTTTAGGGTATTGCGCATAGCGTTTCAGGGTTTAGGGGTTTAGGGTTTGGGCAGTTGGGCATTTGGGGTTTCGGATAGTAGTGGTTGTGGGGTCTAGGCACATCAAGGTTGCAAACTGTAGGGAGAAATGGCCCGGAGGTAATGGTCAATTCGTCCTGCGAGTTTGGGGGAGTTGGGAAGGTACAGCATGGGACATCTCTTCGCATGATGCGCACATGAAGTTTGATGGCTCTGCTAGCAACGGCATACTCATGCAGCACCTGCAGAGATCAGAATTCCGCCCTTTCCCCTCTCCGGTCTTGGCCTTAGGGCCTTAACCGCCTTAAGCCCGCAGCATGACACGACAACCCATTACCCCAAACCCGAAGCTTGGCCTCAAACCCCAAAATCCTAGACCCTATACCCCTAAACCCCAAAACCCCAAAACCCTAAACCCTAAACCCCAAAACACCAACCCCCCCCCCCCAAAAAAAAAAAAAAAAAA
>CAJNJA010018204.1:0-10402 GCA_905231915.1 Symbiodinium necroappetens | reverse complement strand
TTAAGGTTTTAGCGTTTAGGGTTTAGGCTTTAGGGTTTTGGATTTAGGTGGCCCTGTAAGCCCCTTTTGTTAGGGCTCATGTTAAGAACCCTAAGAAAGAATCAGGGGTTTCTTCATCAGGTTCCTACGTGAAGGGTTGAGGGTTCAGGGCTGTGCGGACTTCGGGGGATTTAGACTTCTGTTTTCTTTCGGCCTTCGGAGAGCTTTTGTGAAGCTTGGCGGCTTTGAACTTAGGGTTTAGGGGTTTAGGGTGTAGGGGTTTAGGGGTTTAGGGGTTCATAGGGGTGTAGGGTTTAGGGCTCATAGAGTTTGGGGTTTTCGGCTGGGGTTTTAGATTCGACTCCGTTAACAAGCTCAGGGGTCCACTTCGTCACAGATGTTACTATACAACAATGCGGGGGTCAAGGTTCAAAGTTCAGGCTCAACTCTAATATAGGGGGGTCTGGTGAGAAATGCCTAAAGCATCAGAGACCCCAAACCCTGCGCAAACTATTACGGCCCCTACATAGAACCCTATTATAGATCCCTTATAGAGCCCTTTAAGGATCCCTTTAAAGGAACCCCCAAAACCCTCTTGAAATTATTGAGGCCCCTAGATTAGGGTATTTAAATCTTACCAGGTTTGGGTTCAGGATCAACCCTAAAACCCTAAAAGACTCTAAAACCCTAAAAACCCGAAAACCCTAAACCCTAAAAACCCTAAAGCCCTAAAACCCCTAAACCCTAAGATCGGGCTCTTTGAAGGGGGACCCAGGCTCGCAACATCAAGAGCAGGGTCGCAACCGAGTTTTAGGGATTCAGGGGTTTTAGGGCTTTAGGGTTTTGGGGGTTTGGGGTTTTTGGGTGTTAGGGGTTCAGGGGTTTCGGGGTTAAGGGATTTTAGGGATTCAGGGGTTTTAGGGGTTTTGGGGTTTTGGGGGTTCAGGGGTTTTAGGGATTCAGGGGTTTTAGGGGCTTTAGGGGTTTTAGGGGTTTAGGGCTTTAGGGGTTTAGGGATTCTTGGGTTTTAGAGGTGCAGGGGTTTTAGGGATGTAGGGCTTTAGGGGTTTTAGGGATTCAGGGGTTTTACGGGTTTTGGGGCTTTGGGGCTTTAGGGCTTTAGGGGTTTTGGGGCCTTGGGGTTTTGGGGTTTTGGCTTTAGGCTTCAGGGTTTGGAGCTCAGCATGGAGTGCGCAGCCTAAACCCTAAAAACCCTAAAACCCTAAACCCTAAAAGCCCTAAAACCCTAAAACCCTAAACCCTAAAAGCCCTAAAACCCTAAAAACACTAAACCCTAAAAACCCTAAAACCCTACAAGCCCTAAAACCTTAAGACCCTAAGACCCCAAAAAGCAGATGCGAGGCGGGTCTGAGGCACCTCACAGAGAGCCCAATACCCCTCAATTAAGGACTTGAATAGACCTTAAATTATAAGGCCTTTCATATTATGATTTCAGCTATATTCCTTAATTAAGTTGGGCTCTCTGGGCCTTTCGAGGTGTCGTCGAGAGCACGTGGCTAGTTCTCTAAGTTAGGGTCCCTTTTGGGGGTCCTTCTTATAAGGGTGCCGTACTATATTGTGAACCTAAAAGGGGACCCTAATTTAGAGAACTACCCACCTACCAACAGCGCCTGCCTATGGGTGCGACACTTGACGGTGGAGCCAAGCTCGCGGCGATGACATTGTGTATGTGGGAGCTCCCAACTCCAATTCGCCCCGCTGCCAGAACAATATAAACGGTCCCGAATGTCGTGGCTACTTCGAAACACCTCCAGGCAAAAGAACTGGGGAGGGCCGAAGCTAAGTTGGAAAGCCGTATCTAGGACATTTTCAGGTGGGTAGCGACCGCTATAGGAGCCTTATAGAAGGTCATATATACCTTTACAGAAGCCTTATAGAAGCCCTATATACCCTAAACTCCCCACCTGTAGTTTCCTTTAACAGTACGACGGGACTTTGCAACCGCGGCGAAGTCGAAGCGATCACGATTTTTCACAATCCGCTAGGTATAGGGGGGCTCGATTCGCTGTGACCACTTTAGGGTTTAGGGTTCAGGGTTGGAAATCAGAATCCTCCGTGGAGAGTCTTGGAGTAGGTAACCTTGGAACTTTTTTGGAGGGGTTTTATAGCCAGTATGTAGTTTTTAAAGGTGAACCTTTAGCTCCCCTAGTATTCTGCGCGAACTTTGGGAGCTTACCCAAAAGCCCTCCCTAAGTTCGCCTCCGTCCTTGAAACCTGCTGCTACCGACAGGTGGTTCTGTAAACTCGAGTCCTTCAAACAAGGATTCCCAAACTACGGGGTGCCATCTTAAGTATAGCATGACGCAGGGTTTCCAAAAGGGACGGGATTCAGGAGCCTTGGGTCGTTATTAGGGTTCTTTAGATGGATCCTAAGATTTGAGGTTATAGGACAAGGGTTTCTTTATCAGGTTCCCACATTACATGACCGGCACAAGGTAGGGTGTGCATGTTGGGAGAGATACGTGGGAACACTTGTGTTGAAAATCCGACATCACATGGTGTTCAAGGTGCTGGCACTTTGATGGGCAAGCACCTCATGGATCCAGGCGCCCCGTTCTTGTGAGAAACCGTCAGAAGAAGTTCAGGCTGTTCAGTCCGAAAGTACCCTACTAGGTTCCTGAGTAGTAGCCTTTTGCCCTTGTTATTATGGGGGGTCTCCTTATTTTAACCGGAACACTAGGAAAAAGGGTGCCCTTTGTATTTAGGGGTCACTCAGGAACCTAGCCTAGGTATATTCCTGAAGTGTGGAGTGCATTGGGCTGCTTGGGTCATGAGCATCTGGACAGGGACACCCCGAAAGCGCAACCAAAGCCTCAAACTGTAAATTACCCAAGCCAAACTTCCGAATTAGTCAAACCCTAAACCCTAAGCCCTAAACCCGAAAACCCAAAAGAAAAGGTTGGATTTGCGATTCAAGTTCATGTGCACTGGATCCCGAAGCGAGAAACCTGGACCCAGAAGCCTGTACTGCCCTACAAAGTCTTCAGGAACCCTAAGCCCTGAACCCTAAAGCCCTTGGGGTTGAGGGTTTAGGTAAACCCCCAAAACCCAAAACCCCTAAACCCTGAGCCCCTAAACCCTATACCTCTGAATCCGAGAGCTCTAAGTTTGCGAAGTCCTTTTGAGTCGCCTCGCTCGCAGATGTGCGACAAGACCTCATCAACAGCTACAGTGCCTTCTCCTTGTCTGGCGCGACTCAGCTGGCTTGGGAATCTGTTCTGGAGGTTTTCGGCTTCGTGGCTCTGCCTCTTCTTGTAACATAGGCTCCATGGCCGATAGAGTTCTGGGTCCCTTGCTGCCTGACCTCCGCATCACAAGGCACATCACGCGACATGCTTGCAGACCCTAAAAGTAGATCCCTTAAGGCGTTCTCTCTTGAGGGCTCTATTCCGGGGAAAGGTCCCTGGGAAGTGCAGAGTGCAGACCCTACACCCGAATCCCAGGAAGATGGAGGGCAGACCAACCTGACGATGTGGTTCAAGCGCGAGGCGGCAAGCCCTGAGCCCCGAAAGCGGAAGCCTGAATAGTTAATAGCAACAAGAATAACAAAAACTTAATAACACTTAACAATAATAAGAAGAACAATAATAACAACAACAACAACATTATTTTTATCAAAATTATTATGTAATAATGATCATAGTAGCAGTAATGAGAGAGGTGGGGAGGGCAGAAACCGTACGGGGTTCTTACCACATGTTGTATGGTGGTTTCGCACATTGCCCTCGTGATCTTCGTAGGAGGAGTGATGCTGAGACCGGTAGTACTGATCATAGTAAGACTAGGTTCCTGAGTAGTACCCTTTTGCCCTTTCTATTTTGGGGTTTCCTTGTTTAAAAAAAAACCGAATACTAGGAAAAAGGGTACCCTTATAAATTAGGGGTCACTCAGGAACCTAGAAGACCCATTCAGACGTATCCTGACAGCGAGTCGGGGCTACTTGCTACCCCCAGCTCGCTCATACTTTCACTTCCTGCCGCGATGCCCCGTTCTCACAATGCGCTCTACTTTGGAGCCTGTTTGGGGTGTCTATGGCACTGTGCTTGCATTAAAGTCCGTGGCCCTTTGGACAGACATCACTCTTTCCGTTTGTTCCTGAGTTTGTCGGTTGATGCTCATCAAGACCCGGAAAATAGGGCCCAAAGAATTACCGGGTGGTCCGTACACTTATAGTCGAATATACCCCAAAACCCTATTGAAACTATCAAGACCCCTAATATAGAGCCCTATTATCGATACCTTATAGAACCCTTTAAGGATCCCTTTGAAGGAACCCTAAACACCTAGTCTAATTACGAAGGCCCCTACATTATCTAAGCCCTAAACCCTCAACCCTAAACCCTCAACCCTGAAACCCGAAACCCTCAACCCTAAAACCCTAAACCCTAAAACCCTAAACTCCGAAACCCTAAACCCCCCCAAACCCTCTTGAAGTCACTGAGTTCCCTCGATTGGTCTCGGGCAGCCCAAGCCTTGGGGCTTCTGGGAGTCGGCCTCCACGCCTGGGCTTCAGAAGAGGGTTTAGGGGTTCAGGGGATTTCAGGGGTTTTAGGGGCGTAGTGGTTTAGGCGTTTATGGGTTTAGGGGTTTAGGGCTTTTGGGGGTTTGGGGCTTTTGGGTTTTGGGGGTTTTGGGTTTTCGGAGTTTTGGGTTCTGCAGAATAGGGTGCAGAATAGGGTTTGGGGTTCTTTAAGCTCCTTTTCAGGCCTCTTCTGAGGATCTCTTTAGGCTTCAAAGGCTCGGTTTCTATGAACTGAGTTTCGGGGGGTTTAGGGTTTAGGGGTTCAGGGTTTAGGGTTTAGAATGGGCTCCGTGGTCGGTGGTGGGATGAAGGTAGAGGGGTTGCTGTAATCCCATATATGAATCATTTCCTACGGGATCCTACATCCCTAAACCCTAAACCCTTAAACTCTAAACCCTTAAACCCAAACCCAAAAACTAAACCCCGTAATCCCTCCCTTCTTCTTTGGCCAACAAGGGTTCAGGAGCTCTTGGGGTTAAGAAGTTCACTCAGAAGTTAAGATGGTGAGGCGACAAGTTTCTAGTTGTGTAAAGGTTCTGTAGGATTGTTCATATCAAGTCTGCATATGGCTTCTAGAGTTGAATAGCGTTTTCCAAGAGGCTCCGAAGATAGCGATGTCCTGTGTGTTTCAGGTCTTTCGCCAACGCGTAGCCGAACCTGAACTGCGGCCAAGGTCTTGCAAGACAGGTCTACCCCCATATTGAATCCAAAACCCGCTAGCTTCAAACCCCGCAGCATAGAGCCCCCTTTCAAGAAGCCCAACTATAGAGGCCTTAATAATCAGAAGGAGGTTTTGGGGTTCCTTAACATAGTTATAGTATAACATACCCCCAAAACCCCATTCTAGTCATGAAAGCCCCTTTGTTCCAAGGGACCATCCCAAGGGATCCTTTAAGGGGAGAACCAAAACGGGAGCCGAAAGGCTGGGATCTTGTTAGGGGATTTAACTTAAGTTACCATAACAAGGAAGCCATATGCTTTACTATAGATCCCTCTTATTATGGTTTCCTTATTGTGGGAACCTAAATAAAAGTCCCTAAACCCTAAACCCTAACCCCTAAAGTCCCTAAACCCTAAACCCCCTCTAAACCCTAAACCCTAAATAAAAGTCCCTAAACCCTAAACCCAAGAGCAGGCCTACCACGGCGTCCCGATCATGGTGAACCTTTGGAACAACGCTCGGATGCAGTTGCTGGGTCCGGGGTCCCAGCAAGACCTAGGTTCTCCAGTAGTACCCGTTTAGGGCTTTGGGTTGCGCGGTTTAGGGTTTAGGGTTTAGGAGTTTAGGGGTTTTGGGTTTCTTTTGCATTTTGTTTTAATTTTGGGGTCTCCTTCTTAAAACCGGACACTAGGAAAAGGGGTACCCTTATTATGTAGGGGTCACTCAGGAACCTAGGGCAAGACGAGGCAAGGGTCCGATACTACAAGGTTTCGTATAATAAGTGATATACAGGAAGATACTCTGAGAATGATGCAGTGATACGTTATGGTAACTTATAATTTTAACGAGTTTGTTGAAGATAGTCTGATACATTTAAGGTATTCTTAATCCATATTAGAACGTATTGGTATGCTTAATACTTTACAGTTTTACAGTATACGATTATATAATGGAATATACTGTATAAGATTTCCTATCGGGTTACCACAAGGCCTCCCATAACTTGATTAATTACCAATACTGTTGCTTAGGGCTCCTCATTGTTAAAATTATGGCTTAGGATTTGTCATGGTGATGTAGAAGCCTAGACAAATTACTAATAGTATTCTTAGGGTTCCTTATTGTACAATTACTATAGGAGCCCAAAACCCTTCTAATTATTCAGGCCCCTATAGTAGTTATTGTTTCAAGCACCGCCACAAGCTTATGGAAATCGTTGACACCGCCTTGTTACATGCGTCGCAACAGGTCTAGGATGGTTGTTGGGATCATGCTTCAACTGCTCCTCTGCTCCTGAGAGTATCTAGGAAATCGAAGCCCAACGAAAGCCCTATCCTAAGCCGTGCTGAAGGTTTAGCTCTTTTTTGAAGGGGTTGGGTAAGTCCTGCCTGCTGCCCACTTTTTTGTACACATTCATTTGGCAGGGCTGGATATGTCTTCGTTTGCAACCCAGCCCTTATGCCGCCCCCTTCCCGTCAAGTATGAACGAAAAGAAACAGATCTCATGGTGCAAGTCCCGCTGCGGGAACCTGTCGAGAGTGCGCAGTTTCACAAATTTCCCGGTCCCTAAACCCTAAACCCCCTAAACCCCTAAACCCTAAACCCTAAACCCTAAACCCTAAACCCTAAACTCAGATGAGGGGTAGATGCCTCGCACTCCTAACTTTGCCATCCCACAGTCTGATCAAAGCACGAAATCCGAGTTTTGCCACCAGACACGTGTCGAAACTGCAGAACCCCTGCCAAGACAAAAAGCCAAACACGAACCGGATAAAGCCTGAAAACATCTGTATCAACGAGTATAGCACCCAAAAAGGTACAATAGAAAGGGTTTAGGGTTTAGGGTTTAGGGTTTAGGGTTTAGGAACCCCATCGAAATCACGCCCCACAGCACCAAAGCAGCGAAAGCTTTCCCAGGCTTCAACAACAGCAGGGTCCAGGTGCCCGGGCTGCTGCGATATCACTAGAATAGGTTCCTGAGTAGTACCCTTTTGCCCTTTTTTTATTTTGGGGGTCTCCTTATTAACACCGAATACTAGGAAAAAGGGTACCCTTATCATTATGGGGTCACTCAGGAGCCTAGTAAACATAAGGACCGGAAGAACTAGAAATATTATACCCTTATTGTCCTTATTGTCCGTCCCTGTGGATATATGGCAGGTTAGTATACCCCCAAACCCTAGTCTAGTTGTTACGGCCCCTTTAACTATTCTGAGAGTCGTTCATGCGATTATTGTTGTTGCACGTACGTGTGAGAAACCATTCTCAACATGCTACTGCTACATGTAAGGTGACTCCATACTTACCTCGCCCTACAATCGCCACAACCAGTGACTATGCTTGCTTTAGCTACACTACTGTAGATTCCTGATGAAGAAACTCTGGTCTTTATCAAGGATCTTGAATATCCTGCGTCGTAGGCCAGGGCTTCTTAGTCAGGCTCTTATATGAACTTAACCCTAAACCCCTAAACCCTAAAAGTAGCTTAACTGTTCAAGGGCCCTGCTCTCTTCTTCTCAGGTCCTTCCCAGGTCCTGACGTTGTCTTGGGTAGGGGAGGCATCTCTCTTGGCAAGTGCTGAAGTCTGAACTTCAGTATCCGGGTTTAGGCTGTGTCTAAGGGTAGAAAGTCCATCAGCAAGCAGAAAACCTGTAGTCCAGATCCTCTCTCCCCTGGATCCGCAAATGGGCCACAGAATGCCACGTTGCACACAGTCCGAGATCCGTCTTATGCGGATGCTTCAGAAAGCTGCAGCATCCAGCGACCGTCTAAACCCGAACCCGAAAGCCCGGATCATTGCAGAAGTCTTCGCCCGGAGAGGTCTGGAATCATCCGCTGCCAAAGACCCAGCAGCTCCTTCAGGAGGAGATGTCCGGAGGCCCGCGGGCCTTTCGAGGCTTCTTTCCAGTGGAGCGGAGAAGGAAACCAGGCTGCTGTACTGTTGTGACCAGGGCTTTGATGAGCCCCGGTCTTGATGCTCATGACGGAGACGACGGTGATTTCGATCATGAGGACTGTGAATGTGATGACGAAGATGATGATGATGATGATGAGAGGAGGAGGAGGAGGACATGTTGACGATGATGATGACGATGGTGACGGCGACGATGATGATGGTGATGATGATAATGATGATGGCCTTGATGATGATGACGACGGTGATGATGATAATGATCATAATTTTTAGTACTATTACAGGGGTTTGTGGTTGTCACCTAGGTCAGCTGTATGTAGCTAGAGCTTTGCATGCTGCTTCGCAACGCATGTCTCACCAGTTTTCAGTCATGATGGAAATGCCGCTTAGGTGTTCGGAATACTTGGCACTTGTGGCGCAGCGGCCTTTTCTTTGTTGAAGCACGCCAGGAAACCAGGTGATCACAGACTTGTTCGTGGCCCTTACCAGCCGCCTTCGGCCGACTTGAGGGAAGGGAGGGCTGGGACGAGTTTTCGGTGGATCAAGGAGTTGGAGTTGCAAGGGTCCCCGTATGGATAAGGGTCCGAAACATTCCCAATGTCACCTAGAACAAAGCCCTGAATGTTTGAAAACCTGCAAGCCCAAACTCTTTAGATGGCACATACAGACCCGTGGGTGGGTGAGGGGAATAACATCAATGCCGTGCGGCTCGAAGGACAAATTGAAGTTCAGGGTGAAAAGTGGATGAAGGTTTTTGGCTTTGAGACTACAGAGCTTGAGCCCGTGACCTCTTTGGGCCCGGAGTTCAGGTCTCACCCTTATGCGCTTCAAGTTGGGGGGTCTCCCTACCAAAAGATGAACCGTGGGCTTAAAGGTGCCCTTGTTGCAACGGGTTTAGGGTTTAGGGATTGTTTTTAAGGAGGTTACTGGGGAACCTGGACCAGTGACCGATCATCATCTTAGCGACTGACATTGTAAGCCTTGACCTTTTTCGGGATGGTGTGCCATCGTAGCAACATGGCCTTGGCTGGGCCAGGGAACTCAACAACGGTCATCGTCACCGAAGCCGTGGACATTCTGCAAACAGACACCGATTAAGATGTTGACGACCTGTAGCGCCTGGAGGGGTTGCACCTAGAGACCCGAATTCGGGATTAGGGTTTAGAAATCCTGAGAACACGGCGCCTGATGATGTCCCGACAGTTGGTGAGTTTAGTAAGGCGAGCATTGACCAGCTCCATGCTGTGACGCGCCAGCTGGGCATCAGAATGAGCTTTCGGCTGACAAAGACCGCATTTGCCAGCACATCCACAACACTTGGGGCCAAACCCCGAAGCAGTGGCATGGAAATCCTCGAATCTGATGGGTGCCAACGTCCGCACAGAAAAGGAAGGCTCCTCGTCATCCAGAACGACGGGGACAACCGCAAATTTACAGGGACCCTTAATCTATTGTAAGGCATATTCCTTAATCGATGGCTGCTGGGAAAGCCAAAAGGCGAGCCAAGCACTGAGCCACCGAAAAGGGGCCTTCATGAATAGAATAGGGTTATACGGAGGTTGTATAGGGGGTTTAATGTAGGAGCCTTACTGGTTTCAGTGGGGCCTCCCTTCACGTCCTACGGACTGGCCAGTTATCCTGGCGATGGGCTTCATCCCGGCCAGCTTCGTCGTGCAGCTTGGTGCAAGAGTGGGTCAGGGTTGCCGGTGTTCGCCGTGCCGTTCCGCATGCTTGCTCTTGCACTGTGCATGTTCACCAGCTCACAGCTCAAGTAGCGAACGCACAGCAGACTTCACAGGAGATTTGCCTTGCAATGCTTTGTGAAAAAAGCCCGGACTTGGTAAGCCGAAACCCGAAAGCTGATTTTTGTTGTCTATGGAGCTTGGACGAGGGGCTCTGAAGCTTAAGCGCCAACTGAAGCCATGTAATACAGAGGCCTGAAGAAGTCGACTCGGGTGCTGCTGGCAGTCTCTAGTGTCGGAATAATGCTATTGATTTTCCGCCATTGCATTGCATTCTGGGAGGACAAATCCTGAGCCCTGAGTCAGAGGTTGGGTTGATCCAAATAAAGCAAGCCAATCTATAGGTCCTTGTCGAGCAACAGTATTTGCGGCGGCAAGCAAGGCAGGACATTATTCCGTGTACAAAATATGCGTATGTATGTATGTATGTCGATTATTGAAATTTGAACCCGCACAAGTCCCCCTGCAAAGCCCTTGCCCTAAACGTTTGATAGCTTGAAATTGGTCTGCCGCCGCATTCCGGGCCACAGGTATCTAGTCCACGAGAAAGCCTCCAATGGCAA
>CAJNJA010018200.1:0-10687 GCA_905231915.1 Symbiodinium necroappetens | reverse complement strand
ATTGTTTGGAAGATCATTCGCGAGTTTGGGCTGGGGTGTAGTGGGGGGGAGGTTTAGGGCTAGGATAGCTAGCAGCTAGGAGATGCGCCGAACCGCGCCCCCTGATATAGGAACCATCAGTTCTCATATTAGGTGGGGGGTTTTAAGATTAGGGGGAAGCGATGACTCTTCTGCACAATGAAGAGGCCCAACGAGACTCCATGACTGAAGAAGGGGATTTCTTTCCACCATGACCAGAGCCTGAAGCTTCTCCACACTTCACAGCAAGTGTACGTCTCGTTCCAGCAGGACTAGAATGACTAGAATCCTAGCAGTGATCCGTGATCCCCTAGGTCTGTCTGCTCAACCCACCCTACATGCCTGCTGTGGGTCCTCCTCCGCCTCTTCCGAGGGGAGGTGCACGTCTTGCTTGCCCCTGGGTGCCGAAGTTCCAGCGTGGGGGGCTAAGATCTGGGCCCGTCTTGGTAAAACGAGTTCGACCGATGTCCCCTGCAAGCTGCGAAGTCAGATACCGCCCTGGGGCCCTAACAGTTCATTAAACTTGGATGGAGGTCGAAGTTTGATTGAAAACCTCATGTACGGCTGATCGGCTGAGAGGCCCATGGAACAAAATTGAGCCATGCCTTCCAAGCCTCAGGAGTTCCTTACCGGCCGGCTAGTCTACGGTGGGGTTAGGAATCAAAAGCCGCCCTCGCAGTGCTCTTAACTTCACAGCTTCCCAGACCTGATGCCTTCGGGGATCCCTTTCCATTTCATCGGATGTAACACCGCAAACATACATGCCCGAAGCCTTGTTGCTACTGGGCTCAGGTCTAGCCATGCCCGAAGCCTGAAGCCCAAACCTCACCTGTATCAAGAGTCCAAACCCCAGGTTTCCACTACACGCAAGCATTGACTCCTGAGTCCTGGTGCGGGGGCTCTTCTCTTGGGGACAGTCTCGCACCTGTTTGCTGGAACCGCACCGGCAGGAATAGCGTGATCGACAGTAGCAGGCTCCAAGCACAAAGCAAAGAAACAGTGCAAGTGCAGATGGGCCGCTCGCCGACAACCTTGGCCAGCAAAGGAAGTATCCTCGGTTTCTGGCAAAGGCTCATCAGAAGCGTGGGCCCAGGACAATGAGAGCAAAATGTCTTGACGGCATCTCCTGCAGCCAAGTGAGGAGGTCGTGGCTTCGGATCGACACAGGTTTGCACGCCTCCGCTAGGCGGCCTCAGCCCTCCGAAAGCCCCAAGCTGTACACACAAATGTCGATGCTTAAGCAAGAAACCTGCAAAGTGCAGAGGCGAAGAGCCTGGGGTGGCAGAAGTGTCTTACTCGGATGTGTCTGACAACAACACCTCAAATCCTGCTGACTGCTGCCCACACACCTCAGCACACCATCGATGCCTTGCTCCGATCGCATCGCTGAAGGGCACAGCGAGAGAAGCCTTAACAGTAAGTAACGGCTGGTGACAAATCCACGCTTATCATCTGGGTGATTTGTGACTGCTTTGTTTTTGAAGCCTAACAAAGGGAGCCATCCAAGTTCTTCAGACGTGTGTGTGTATGTATGTATGTATGTATGTCTGTGTATGTGTATGTNNAAGCCTAAAACCCTAAAACCCTAGACCCTAAACCCTAAAATCCTAAAACCCTAAACCTCCTTTTGGCTTCGAGCCTTCCGCCGACTGGGGGTCCCCTTTCCAGTTCAGCTTTGCCTCTGCCAGGGTCTTCAGCACCTCGGTGATCCTTATCCCTAAAGCCTAAACCCTAAACCCTAAAATCCCTAAACCCCTAAACCCCTAAACCATAAACTCCTAAACCCTCTCTTACATATATATATATGTATATGTATATGTATATGTATATGTATATGTCTGTGTCTGTGTCTGTGTCTGTGTCTGTGTCTGTGTCTGTGTCTCTGTGTGTGTGTGTGTTTTTGTGTCTGTCTGTCTGTCTGTCTGTCTGTCTGTCTGTCTGCTTGTCTGTCTGTGTCTGACAGCAAGGTATGTGTGGAGCAGCGTGGAAGGCACATAAAATATCAGAACGCCCCCGTTCTCAAGTTTCCACCAGCGGGCACGTTGCTTTACTCAGCATACTGGATCCTCTAGTCTGAACTTAACTGGTATTCAAGGCCGAAGCCCTGAGCTCTTCAGCCACAGGGCTCCAGCTGGGCAGACTCATCAAAGAAGCGCTCCGCCAAGCGCCGGCGCTCCTACGGCTCTCGACTTGCAGCGCGCGACGAAGAAATTTGACAAAACGGGGCTAAACCACGTTTGACCATGGTTGCGAACACATTAACTGAGTGTACAGGTCTTCGGAATGTATAATAAGGAGCCACCAAAATAGTATAGGCAATTATAAAGGCCCGTATTGTGTCTCCCATTCCTCCACCCTCACTGGGCCTCCTCCGGTATGGGCCCTTCGATCTCGCGATGCTCCTGTCATGAACCCAGAACAGTCGCTCATGTGGGTTTAGGGTTGAGGGTCTTGGTATACTAGCGAAAGGAAAACTGTGGATTCTCTCGTCTTGGTGCTGCAAGAGAACCACCGCTGTCCGTCAGGTTCTGTAGCCCCTGTCACTCCAGACTTCCAACTTTTTGGCACCTGGGCTTGACTGGCATTCGTGCCCACAGCTACGATTCCTGCGATTCCCGGTTTCCATTGCTTTGTCTTTTCCGGATGCCCTGAACAACATAGCTGGAGTGCTCCTATGGCCTATGGACCACGATCAGCTGGGACCTGACATCCAAACGCCAGATCCGAGATTGCACAAGCTCAGCATGCACAAATAAGTTGCACAGGAATCAATCAGAAACGCTCGCTTGCAACAGTGTACAAGGAACCACAGGACTATTGGCTATTACATTGTGGTACCATGAACACGCGCAATCCAATAGCACGAGCAAGGTCTAGCCTAGCCAGCTAGCCATGTATCCAACAGCTGGTTCAAGGGTTTTTTGGAATCGAGAAACTAAGTAATCATAGTCAGAGTCCTGGAGAACTTCCTGTTAAAGGGTGAGCGCAATCTACCAAAAAATGCGATCCTTGACTTCGCCCGGCCACTCTACTTGTGACCACATCAGGTGTTCGATACCATGGCCCTTAAAGCAAGGTGCCTTAGCCCCTCCCAAAACCAGGTTCAACACCATACAAAGACGCAACACCCTTCTCGACCCTTGAAGGATCCCTTTTACAGGAACGCTTCACAGACCCCGTCCTTCATCAGCCACCAGTTCAAGTCTTCCCAAAGAAGGCGCAAGGCCCGGCGGGCGCCCCTCGCACGAACTCGACGAAAGGACTCCTTCAAATGCCGGCGAGTCATTTACATAATATAAAGTGACCCTTTGTGCACAAATTGATTGGAGCTCGCCCGGCGAGGTTCCTCTCTAAACCCGAAACCGTCATATTACGGCTTGAACCAAATCGACAACTGTGTTGGGAGTTTTGAAGTTGTAGACTATGGATCTGTTACGGAGCATTTTTGAGAATTATGCGGTAAGTTGTTCTGGCCCCTGCCCGCTGGTCACTAGTCTGACTTACGAAGTAGAGTCGAGCTAAAAGACTCTTTGTCTTGACGTTTCCGGGGATTGCAAAGTCAGTTCGGCGTGTGTGGAACCTTGTCTGTGTGGGCTAAAGGCGAATCCTTGTGAATCGTTGTTTCTGCATGAGGAGAAATCGACTAATCGACTAAGCAGCTTCCCACCGACTGGAGGAAGCACATCACCTCGATAACGAGTCAAGCAAGGCTCTCGACTTTACATGTCAAGTCTATGGCTGCCAGGACATTCCGTGAGGAATGATTGACAAATTGTCCTGCACGCCACCGATTCGGTGTTGGGCAAATGTTGGTTACAACCATCCAAGCCATGCTCTCCAGCTGGATTACCAAACCCTCGCGCGCAAACTGCGCAACATGACCAGTCCTCCAGCCAAGTATGGCAGAAAAGGGCCTACAGTAGGCCTAATTACGGACCTTGCCGCACACTGAACACCCAGTGCACTGCGACGGAGCTGAATTGGTCTCCTTGTGGTACTCTGCGATCTTGCTCCTCACACCAAACCTCTCAGTCCTAGGACGCTCGTGCCGACATGTGCTCGGTTGACTTGTCCGTCTGGGAGCTGCTCTAAATTGGCCAGAGCGTTATTTTGTCGACGGTACTCAACTGCATACACTCGAAATCCGTAACCGTTTAAAGCCGTACGCTCAAAGGCTTTCCGAATTTCAAACCCTCAGTCCCAGCGGCAACTCCCCGAGGCGGGCTTCGACTCGCGGTGCAGAGGCTACCGTGGACGCATCCTGGGCGCAATCCGACGACGACGACCCCTCCTGTCTCATCTCCGGCTCCCACTTCTATACTCCACAACACATGACTGCACCAAAACAAACAGTACATGATATAAATGTGTGCATGCAGGCATGTATGTACTTAGGCATGCAATCATGTATATATGTATGCAGGCATGTACGTATGTGTATATGTATGTATGCCATGCATGCATGTATGCGCATGTGTATGTCTATTTACATTGGTACAAACAAATTGTGCATGTTGTCGACGTTCCTCCTCCTTCGCCTGCTGCTGCCCTAGTCCTAAGAAGCCCTCTGCTACGACTAAGAGGATGGCTGCTGCTACCATAGGACTAGTCCCTTTGCCAACATGCTAGTGACTAGCATGTTGGCAAAGGGACATTCGACAGCAGCTATAGTACACCCCAAAAAGTTGGAAACCGGATTAAGGACAATTAGTGCTGGGAGTCCCTATGTATTACTCTTCAGGATTGAGGCTAGTGGGTTTCCAACTGATGGGCTTCTACTGTATCCTACGGCTAAACGTCTCATCAGCATATTAATTGCAAGTTTCAACAGAGGTTTCCTGTCTGCGAATTCGAAGGGGTGCGGGCTTGGGGTGCGTGAGAGTGGCTTTGCAGCTGTCTAGCAGCACGAAAGTACAGGGATGGAAGCAGTTTAGGCAAGCTGCAGATGGTGAGCAATTCTCACCTCCAATACAAAGTCAGCGGCCCCGTAGAAAGGATACGGTTCTTGAAAGTTCGGCATAGGCTGTCCGACGGCATGGGCTCAAGATGAACCGCGGTCGGTTGTTCTTTAATTTTTCCCCAATAAGGCGGCCATGCTGCTTTGTCGTCCCATTCCGGATCGAAGATAGTGCCGACCGTCTTCGTTGCACCTGGTGCACAGTCGGGGCTTTCAGGAGTTGAAAGCAGCCATACACAGTACCTAGCTCAAAGAACCAATGCCAAAGGCCAGGCTTCAATGACATCGCTAGACCCTGCGCATGCGTACCCGGATGCCTCTGGCAATCATCACAGCATCGCAGCCCGTCTCACGGAGCATGCGATCCTGGCATATGTTGAAGCTTTCCGGGCTGTATTGAATCCTGAGGACCAAGTTCATCGTAACAGATCTGAGAAAACGCAGTGCGATTTGGAGAACACTGCGCATCACCACCACCATCGTTATCGTCGCGATCAGAACCATCATCAATGTCGTCATCTCTGTCAGCCAGCTCCATGAAATGGAAGTTCAAGACCATGCGCTGACAGTAACAGTACGGCTGTTGTCAAAGACATGCTGATACCATATAGTCATTTGACCTGGCCTTGAATGCGGCTACTGCTCACACAACAACAAGCACCACCACCACCACCACCACCACCACCACCACCCACCACCACAACTCGGCTGCCAATGCTGCTGCTGTTGCTGCTGCTGCTGCTGCTGCTTTTGCTGCTGGTACTAGTACCAACACTAGTACTGCACTAGTGCTGCTGCTACTACTACATCTACTTCTACTGCTGCGAGTGCTGCTGTTTCTGCTTCTACTGCTTGTACTTCTACTGAAGAATTGGGTGCAGCCATGCTTCTGCATCGCTTCTCGAGAACACATCACCGTTTCCAATGATCGACAGCCGGGTACCTCATCGAGAAAACGGCTTCTGTAAGCTGACACCCTGCATCTCGCGGCTTGCGGAGTTCGGATATCATGCCAGAGAGAGCCTGCACTTGGTGTGCCAGGGCTTCACAAGACCAAGGTCTGCGACAAGAGAGCCGCAGCCGCAACCAGTCACAGGCAGGTCTGGAACACGACTCAAGAACCGTCCCGACACCTTCTGCCGAAAACTAAGGCTTCCGATGAAATCCTTATCCGGGCTATGACCACAACGACCATTGCACTCGTCCACTCCGCAGCCCATATCCTGTCCCGCTCTTCCCCAAGCTGACCGCATCTAATGCAAAATCAGCCGAGCCATGCGGGTCAACGAATTGAAATGTTTGCGCATGGGCACTGCGACGAACAAGCAATGGTCGCAGCAACTGTGATGAGAACCATAAAAGTTGAGCTTCGCATTGGTAGCCAGTTGCAAATAAGCGATAATCTCAAAGAGCCACAACCAGAAGACGATGACTGAGGATAAGACAGATAAGAAGAATGGATGTAATGTGCATTGTGCAAATTGTGCATTGTGGAGAAGCCAAAACTATGGCGACACACCCGGCCTGCCAGCTCCTTCGCTTTGCGGATATGCTCCCAGCGCGCGGGGCTTTTCTTGGATTCCTCGCTGTTGTGTTTAAGCTTTAGTCGAGCTGGGAGTCTTGTCGGTGGCGCTGACGTCGTAAATACACGGTGATATTTGAACACCGGTTCTCAGTGCAAAGTGGCAGCAAAGTCAGCAGCTAGATTGCATAACTCTTGCCTAGCTACAAGGTTTTCCGACGATACTGGAATAAGGAATATTGAGGAATGAAAGAACGGAGTCGCACTCAAGGGTACTCTTGGACGTGAAGGTGGGCAACTGCTTCCGTCGGAAGAACCGAGCACTTTTCTGTCCTCGCGGGCATTTCGAGGATGCAGGACCACATAGTCCAAGCGGCCTTTCGCATATCCTTGGCTACGTCCCGTGTTCGTCGGCAGGACCACCGAAACAACACGAAGCCTGCAAACGACACCAATGCTATCTACTGGTCTACTTCTGCGACGACGACGACGACGACGACTACGACTACGACTACGACTACGACTACGACTACGACTACTACTACTACTACTACTACTATACGTGTGTGTAGAAACTTATATATCTATTTATTCAGCTTTCTATGTAGCTATTAATTTATTTTCTATGACTGTATCTTATACATGTATATTCGGTAATAGTCAGTTCGCTTGCCGAGCGAGCGCGCGGTTTCGGCCAACAACATCTGCAAACCCTGCAAGCCCAACACATGCCTTGCAAGCTGCCATCTCAAAAACACGCAAAGCCAACATCGACAGCTGATAGGTTGAATGGAAACCGATTTTCGAAGCTCCACTTCAGGATGGGTTGACTTGGTGAGCAGTTGCTGCCAGCCAAAATCGGCAAAAGCGTCCCTGCGTGACCGAGTCCCCTGGCACCTTCCACTAGATCGGAGGCCAGTCCTTGACATGAGCCTATGGGAAGAGCCCAGCGACGGATGGCACGCAGGTACACCTGCAAGGAGAAAAAGGTTCACAGTGGGTGATTCTGACCGATTTGTTCCTAAGGCACTCTGCGTTGACATAACTTGCAAGTTCGTGTTACTTGAACCCCGAGGTCCGAGGTCATGAATCGAAAGCTTTCCTTAGATCTCTTCTGCTCGGAAACCAGAGCCATGCAAAGCCAAAGCCTCAATCCCAAACCCTAAACCCGAAACCCTGAACCCAACACTAAAACCCTAAACGCGAAACCCCAAACCCGAAAACCCGAAACCCCTAAAACCCGAAACCCTAAAACCTAAACCCCTCAAACTCGACACCCTAACACCCTAGAGCCCCAAACCTGAAAACCCTAAAACCCGAAACCCTAAAACCCTAAAGCCCAAACCCGAAAACCCTAAACCCCGAAACCCTAAAGCGCTGAACCCGAAAGCCCTAAATCCCTAAGACCCGAAACCCTGAAACCCTAAAGCCCTTTTTCCACAGGCTCGCCCGGCCAAATCCCTCGCAGCCAGCCCTAAACCGAAAACCCAAGTCACACTGGAGCATCCCCTGCTCCCCCGGCCTCACGCCGCTCCTCATCTTCGTTGAGGCCCAGCCGCATCCTCAAAGAAGAGAGCCATAGTATATTATAGTAGGGTTTAGGATTTAATGGGGTTTAGGGTGTAGGGTTTAGGGTTTTGTATATTACAGTAGGGTTTAGGATTTAATAGGGTTTAGGGTGTAGGGTCTAGGGTTTCGGGTTTAGGGTAGGTCGTAGTGGAAATGCGCGGCTCAACTTATGCAAGGACGCATCAGGCTGGTGTCAGGTTCGCCCTTCAACCAGACGACCTCGAATCATAGACCATCCATGATGAAAAAGCCCCCAAAAAATCTTGAGAGAGTTCAGGATACTAAAGCGCCAGGAAGAAGAACCCGGAAACTTAAAGTCAGGCAGAGTGCTTGGCCCCGATTGCGCCGATGGGCAGGGAAGTCTGCGACCGCCACCTTAAAGGCACAATCTTACCAGTCTCTCGGGGAGCCCTCGAACCTGTATCAATGATGGTATCAAAATGCATGATTCCGCATGATGTGCTCATGCGGACGCTGAGAGGAATAGGAAGACAAAGAAGAGTTAAAATACTACACGAGTTGCACATGTTCGTCAGAACAATATGCCCGCAAAGAGTCTGAAAATGACAATGCCATCAGGATTCGAACAATTGACTGGCCAAGTCAGAGTTTCAGGGCAGTGAAACGTACGGAAGCAAGCATTGCCAGCATTGCCAAGTATATGGTGAGCAGGGAGACACCACTCCCAAAGCCTAAATCACACTTCTGATAGTAGATCATATGAAGATTTTCCTAAGCCCTTACACCCTAGTCATTGGCCTAATCCGTAAAACTCGCCAAACCAAAGCTAAATTACACTCAATTCAACCCCTGCAGCAACCCTTGACCCTACAAAGCCCTAAAGGCCCTCACCAAACCCTCTAAAAACCCAAGCGCTAACCTCCAAACCGCGAACTCTCAAGTCCAGCAGCAAAAATCCTAAACCCCAAATCCTAAACCCTAGCCTCCTTTTCAAGGGACTCTGCAAGTCGCTCGAACATCTCTCGAAGCACAAACGGCCGATTCAGCATCGCCGGGCCGAGTCCTCAGAGTTTGGAGCTTTTTGGCTTGCGGGTTTTCGGAATTGGGGTTTACGGGTTAGTTTAGGTTTAAGCTTTTGGGTTTCGACTCTCGCACTCGCACCAGGCACGAGCTTTTGGGTTTAGGGGTTTTGGGTTTGGGGCTGTGAGCTTAAAGCTTAGGTTAGGGTTCTTGAGGTTCGGCTTGGGGGGCATAGTATATAGTGTCTTCTAGGGTCTTGGAGCGGCAGCTGCACGAATGCGCCCAGTGCATCATGCACCTCGAAGCAGGGGCGCGCCTGTAGAAACCCCCGTTCTTTGACATCAAGGTCTCTGTCGCCAGCCCAACCCCAGACCCAAATCCCTGGACGTTTCGGCCCGAGAAGCCCCAAAACCCTGAGATGTTGTAGTCCCAGCAGCCATCATTGATGATATGTGGTGATGGGCAGCCGAAGTTCAGGTCGATGCCATGAATTCCTCACATCTCACGACTGGCACAAGCCAAGAATCAAACAACAAGTGGATACATCCAAAGCCGAGTGGCAAAGGATACATACATGATGGATGGATGGATGGGAGGATGGGTGAAGGAAGGAATGAAAGGAGGCATGGATGGAAGGAGGGAGGGAGGGATGGATGAAGGGACGGATGGATATGTGTTCGTATGTACGTACTGATGCGCGTACCTCTGGGTAGACCTGTATGTGTGTGTGTGTGTGCGTGAACAGCTATGTATTTCAGTATGTAATGCACTGTGTCGCCTTGTAAGTGTGGAAGTGCTCGGTAATATAACTAATGTGACGTACTGTGATGAAATCCAAAGTCATCTAATGAGAGGTGAGGTAATACGCCCGGATCCAATGTACAATGTGATGTACCTATATTGGTAAACTGCTGAACGAGGCAGGTGCCTGGATGCATGCAGCCGGCAAACAATTACATTTCCTTCGCTTATGTTGGTAGAAGCATGTAGAAGGTAGATGTACAGTTATACGGGGAAACAAAGATATGCAAACGTCCATCTTGGGTTCTGGCAGGTGCCTTGGCACTCCACTCGACCCCTCTTACCCCACACGTTGTACAGGTCATAATTAGCCGGTCAGGCCCAAACTTTCAGGACGAGAAGCCTGTTGCCCAGTGTGGCTTGTCGCTTGCGGCTCGGTCCTGATCCGGCCGGCCGGGAACTTCGAGCTTCGTGCTTTAGGAATGTTAATCTCAGCATGCAGTCTTCTAGTGAAAATAGGAAGATGGAGCGGTCTTGACAGCGAGCCGAAACGTGCCTTGTGAAACGAGTGGCTTAAAGTCCACAGAGAATCAGGCTGCGGACTGCGTACACGATGTGACGGCCATGCGTGCCCTTCGGGCTGATCTGCGTCTTTGTAGAAACCTCCCGGATCACCACCCTCCCAAACCCCCCCCTTGAGCTTCAGACGAGGAGGCATGGCAGCATTTTCCCCAAGCGAAACAATGCAGGTCCTCGATAAGCTGCAAAGCCTCGCTGAGCTCTTCCGGGCTGCTGACCAAGAGCTGCACACCTGATGACCGGAAGACTTACGAAGCCAAGCCCAAACTTAAACTGCTGGGGCAATCCGGACGTGACAGCCATGCCGGCCCCCCCCCCCC
>CAJNJA010018199.1:0-10687 GCA_905231915.1 Symbiodinium necroappetens | reverse complement strand
CCACCACCAACCACCCACCACCACCAACAACAACCACCACTGCGAAGGCTGCTCCAGCTGGTGCTGCTGCGTTGATGCTGCTGCTGATGCTGCTGTTGCTGTCACCACTCGCAGCTGTTTGTCTTGCTTAGTATCTCAACATTCATCCTTTCTGTTGCTGACTTCTAGTTCTGCAACTGTTACGATGCTGTAATCTCTGGTCTAGGCTGTTTCTGCGTTCGGGCTTCCTCGAGGTTCCGGTTTTTCTTGGAGTAACACCCCTCTATGCGTACTGCTTCTCTTTTTCAGACGGATGCGTAAGTTGCATAATGCTGAAGACTTGGATAGGTTCTCTACTGTTTCAAGTCTTGGTTTTGGTCTGCTGGGCCAGGAGGTGTAGACGTCTGAAGGAAGGTATTTTGTGGTCAAAGCTTGGGCACTCGGGCTCCGGTGTTTCAGCAGCTAGCACTCTACATCGAACCCTCAGTGTCAGGAGCACTGAATCCCTGACCCTTGACCCAAAGCCCTCAACTCCAAGCCGGAATCTGCCCAAAATCCTCAGCCGTAAGCACGAACCCTAACGGCCCTAACCTGCATGCCAAAGCCCTTAGCCACAAACCCGAAATTTCAGAACCCCACTACTCATTACCCTAACCCCGAGGCCCGAGCCCTGAACTCAGGCCTTAAGCCGTACACCCCCAACTCAACCAACATCTGACCTCACGATTTCCTATGACGGCCCGTACTCTGGAGAAACAAACCCTACCCTACCCAAAGGCTCCATAGTAGTTCCTTTTGGGGATTACCTTATAGGATCCTAAATATAAACAACAAAAAGGAACTACTATGGAGCCTATGGGTAACGACTACTCCAACCCCACCCGCCCTCGTCCCCTTCTCCGCCTCGTCCGCTGCCCGAAGGATGCCGTCGCCAACGCCAGATCTGTGGGCCTTCCGGAGGAGGAGAGACTGGCGTTAAGGCTTAAGGGCTACAATATGGGTTTAGGGTTTCAGGATCTAGCTTTTGGGGTTCAGGGATTTAGGGCTTCTGGGGGTTTAGGCTGAGAAAGGCGTAGGCTTTACAAGGGCTTATGGAGGAGAGAAGGTTCTGGGCCCTTTCCGCGGGTTTGGAGTTCAGAGTCTGCTTGATCAAGGTCGGATTTATACATTTTTTTGCTTTGTTAGCGCTGGAGGGATATCAAGCGTGCTTCTCTGTTAATAACATGGTAGTTACAAGTGTTCGTTTTGGTTTATCGTCTGTTAAAGTTGCATAAGGCTTATATTGGGTGCTTATCGGATGTGTGAGGAGTTCGCTGGGTTATGCCCCTACCGCAGACGACACCTCAATCCCAACAGCCCACACCCTCGCAAAAAACCTCATGTTGCAATCGTTGGAACCCAGGACCCGGATCTGGAGCGGGCGATTTCCTTGCTGAATGACCGCTTGTACCCCCAGCCGAAACAGTTCTGCCCTTCTGAGGCTGAATTCGGGTGGAGGGGAGAGGGAATAGAATAGAAGAAGACCTCTGCTACCCCAGCCGGCAAATAGTGTCTGGAGGTCTTAGGTAGTTTGCTGGGGGCTTTGAAGGGCGACTGATGTGTAGTAGTATGACTTACATTGTTATGACTATCACGATTGCCGAGATAAGTTGATGACATGTTAGGGGTTGCGGTTGCAACCGTAAGTAGCGTCATGCTTGGGTTCTGACGACGGTTCTAATGATGACTTACTGTTCTCATTGTTGCTACGAATCTTATCGTTGTTCGTGCTATGCGGTTGATGATAAACCCTCCAAATCACTTATAGAACCCTTTAGAGAACCCTTATAGGACCCTTGAAGGAACCCTTAAGGGAACCTTTAAAGGAACCCTTCACAGGAACCCATAGACGAATTCTAAACATAGCGTCTTCCGCCTCAGCACTTCGGATGTTCCCCCGTCTAGGTACCATGTGACAATCTGTTACACCATGAAAGTCCCAACCCTCAAGCGTCAATTCTGAACCCTGGGTCCGAGTCCGGTTGCCACCACCCTTTACCCTTAAAGCTTCTGTTGCCTTTGGGTGGAAGCTAAGGCAGCCCGTGGACGCCCGCTGGGTTACATCTCTGCACACCCGGGCTGCCCCTGGGCTTTAGTCGGATAGCCTTTGTTTCAAGAGGTTGGTGGAGTGGAAAGACTTCAAGGCTCAGGCCTTTGGGCGGTTTTCACGGTTTGACAGCGAGTCCTTGCTGTGTGAGAAGCATGTGAAGAGAAGCCACACAAACACATCACTGTCATGTTTGTCTTCACTGTACTATTTATTGACCGTGTGGCATCAGTGCCTCCAATCTTTAAATTGCTGTTGTACCGTTTCGGTTGCTTGTTTGTGGAATCGCGGTGCAGGAGAATCTCTAAACGCCGTTTGAGGTTGTCTTCGTTCAATACTCAAATCAAGCATTTTGACGATGTTGACTTACGCTGCACCGACGGAAGGCATGGCATTTCGACTCAAACCAGTATCACTTTAATTGGTGAAGACACCAGCGACTTCAAAACAAGCATTGAGTCTTGTGCGTGTTCGTATCTTCAGAAACGCAGCACTAATGAAGCACACTGCGGAATATTAGTCCGAGTGCCCTAGTCAGAGAGATCTTGCAACTGCCTACTTATCAAGCTTGTTATTGCAAGGAGTCGTCATGGTCGTTCTCTGTGTGTGTGTGTGTATGTGTGTGTGTGTGTTGCATTACACGTAGTAGTGCAGAGTTCATGTTCCTATTATTTCGCCCCGAACGGAATCACCGGCTAATGAATCATGCATCTTCATTGTCCTCACAGCAACTTGACATACTCGTGGTTATTTGCGTGGCTACGGTTGTGGCCGTGTTTGTGCTGATGCTCATCCACTCAATCTTATCTCGTGATCATAGAAGCGAAGCCCGAAATCCACACCCCGAAACCAAATCCCAAACCGCAGTTCTCAAATCCTGCAACCTGCTCAAACTTTCAGACTCAACCCTATAAGATAATAATTTCAAAAGCACATCTCCATTGGCATCTTAAGGCGGCCAAGCTGAAACACGCCTGGCCCAGTCGACGGGAGGCCGCTTTCCGTGGCTCGCGAGCTTAGGGCCCCAGGGCTTTATGTAGGGTTGTTACAGGGTTAAGAGGTCTAGGGTATTGGGATCAGGGCTAAGTCTTAAGGATGAGGGCTTGGGATTCTGGAGGAGTTTGGGGTATGGCTGGAGGGTTTGATTGGGCTTGGAGTTCAGGAGCTTCTTGTGTGGGGATTCGGTTAGCTCCTGTCGGTTCTTGTTGAGCAGTGCGGGGGTCATCTTAAGGCAGGTGTGTTGTCATTTGCACACAGATTTACAAATCATGTCAAAACCCCGACAGACCCTGAACCCCTAAACCCTAAGCACCAACTACATCCGAAATTCCCAAGCCCGCCGAATTCACGGCCGCCAAGCCCCCAATGACAGCCCCTAGCCTTAACCACCTACAGCTTAAGCCACAAATCATTTAAAACCTGGAATGGAAGTCGGATTGTCGCTTTGCCCTAGACCCATGTCCCAAACTGGGACGTTCCAAGTCCTTCTAAACCAAAACTTTCTAGAAACCTTAACGCCCCTGTTGCCTTCGAGGAGAAATCCCTGACACCTCGCCAACGTCGAGCCGCCCTCCAGGACCCCTGGCAGTGTTTTTGCCCACAACTGCCAAAATGCTCATGGAGCCGAGAGGACACAGAGAGAAACTTAATCCCAATTTAGCCACTACACTGAGAAGCTATCGGCCTATAGGGCTAAGCCGCCTAAGCCGATTACTTCAACTCTGCCGCAAAATCCATGAAGGTTTGAACATCCTGCAGTGCCGCACTGAAGCCCCCAAAGCAAACAAAAACCCGAAGCCTCACCGAGGAGACCTTGGGACATTCCACCTTGTATTTGTTCAGTCCTTTTTAAACCTTCGCAAATATACATGTAAAGAAATGTCTATGTATTTACATATGTATGTATTTTTTATGTATGTATGTATGTATGTATGTATGTATGTATGTGTGTGTGTATGTATGTATGTATGTATGTATGTATGTATGTATGTATGTACGTACGTAGGTAGGTAGGTAGGTAGGCAGGCAGGCAGGCAGGCAGGTAGGTAGGTAGGTGTTTACATATGGTTACCCTCCTCAGATCCACGCCCTCTCTTCCACTTGCAAGCGTACATGCATTGATTCGGGACTATATGTATAAATATGTGTGTGTATACATACATACATATATATATATAGATAGCTGTATACACATGCAGACGGAGACGCACTCGAGTTTCAGCTTGGAAAGTTTAGGCTTCAACGAGGCTTATCCCTGTTTCTAGTTCCGAAGCCCTTACAATCGTACACCACGCAAATTAGAACCTCCGTGACTTGTAAAGCAGAGCTATAGCGCAGGATCTGACTGCATGGATCCCTAGAGCAGGTATCCCTAAATTTGAGAAAACCGGAGTCATTTCTTTCAACACGCCTGGGTGCCCCGAGGACGCGCTGTGCGCGGCCGCGGAAGCCCTGACACTCACACCGCAAACAGGCTGGGGCATTTAACGGTGCGCAAAGCCTGATGGCCTTTAAAATGTGTAGATTCCGCCCCAGCCGCCATGTGGCAGTTTCAGGAAACGCGGTACACCGGATTTCAAATACCACACGTGCGGCAGCCTCATAGAGATGCTCTCGTGGCTACGATACCCCGGAGTTATCGAGCTCCTGCAAGATGGTTTTGCAGCTTTAGGGTTGAGACGGTTGAGGCCTCAGGTTGTAGAGGTCAATGGTGTCGAGGTTTAAGTTTAGGTTGGCGAAGCCAGAAGAAAAGGAGAGCCGCCTGGCAGGTATCTCCAGCCTGCAGAAGAAGACGGAGAAGCAGTTGCGTAGTGTTTCCTCGCCCCTAGGCATCTTTTGGATTTCGAGGAGGTAGGCGACGTTAATGAATCGATCATCCAAGACGTACGCTGCACTTGTAAGAGGTTGGGGGCACAAAGCTTCGATCTGGCTGCTCAGGGTTTGAGGGGGGCGTCTTGCATATCGGGCTGTCAGTTCTGCTCTGTTTCTGTGTATGTATCCAGAGTTTTGTCAGATAAATGTTCATCGGCACCATCTTGACCCGTTCAAAGCCTTCAAAACCTAAAACAAACTGTGGATGAAGTCCTTTCATACAAGAACAAGATAACCTAAAGCCCACCCCCGAGGCTAAAACCCACCAAAGAACCCCCCGAAAGCCATTGAAAAGCTTTAGAAGAAGCCTCAAACAGCCCGAAAGCCAGCGAATTCCCCGAAAGCCCTTTAAGCCTTTAAGCTCCCAGGAGATGGATCTTCCAGGCCTGGGGCGATCTCGACGCCGCCTTCGAGGCCAAGGACCTGGAGGCGAACCCGTCGAAAAAGATCGGCATTCATCTTCTCTTGCGCGGGGCTGGAGGGGAGCTTAGGGTTGAGGGTTTTGAGTTGAGTGGGGTTTATGAAGCTTTCGGGGTTTGATTATCGGCCTAGGGTGTAGGGCCAAGGGTAATTCAGGGGGGTGCTTCGGGGAGGTCGTGGGTTTAGGGCTTCGAAGCACAAAACCCCTGTGTTCCGAAATCGAAGGGGGGAATGCCTTGGCAGTCATTCTTAGTTGGAGCTGCTCAGCCTCAAACCTTGAACCCTTAAGTAGTTAGTGATGACCATTTCCATTTTCTAACCATGCACCACCCCCTAGCACCCAAACCATAACAACCTATACCTAAGCCCCATCTCACCAAAAATCCCCAACCGAATGCCCACATGATGAAAACCATACTATGGAACCACCCCGAACCTCATAGAAAACCACAACCTCAACTCCACACCAAGTCCCACCCAACAGAAAAACCAATCCCCCCAACCTTAAACCCCTAACCCGCGNNGAAAATGGAAATGGTCATCTCAAATAAAATAACGATAATAGGGTGTTTTTGATTATAAAGATGTTCGTAATGTTACGTATGATATCTCTGTTTTAGAAGGTAAAATTGATGAAGACAAAAAATTTAGAATAATGAAACAATATTCTGACTGAATTGAATATGTTGAAGTACTGTGTAATAGTGAAGGAAACAAAAACAACAAATATTTAGATGAAAAACCAAAGAATGCTGATAAGTGGATTAATAATAAAAGCATTAAGGACATTGCAAGGGAATCCGGCGATCTAATCGATCCTAAATAATACACCAATAATAGGATTATTTCAACAAAATAATATTATTCTTGTTTCTTCCATACCTTAACCCTTATTGCCATTACTTTAATAGGTTATAAGTATATTGTAGTTACAATCCTTAACATTTACGGAATAGAAGTATAGTGTAGTTACAAAAACCTTTACATCAAACCTTATTCCTATCATAGATTTTTATTAGAGATGACCATTTGCATTTTCGCGGGTTAGGGGTTTAAGGTTGGGGGGATTGGTTTTTCTATTGGGTGGGACTTGGTGTGGAGTTGAGGTTGTGGTTTTCTATGAGGTTCGGGATGGTTCCATAGTATGGTTTTCATCATGTGGGCATTCGGTTGGGGATTTTTGGTGAGATGGGGTTGAGGTATAGGTTGTTATGGTTTGGCATGGTTAGAAAATGGAAATGATCATCACTAACTTAAGTTAGGCACCCCCAGAGAAAGTCAGACCTGTCAGGCTCTTTGCCAAGCGGCTGAAGAGTGCAGCGCGGCTGAGAGCGTCACGCGGCATTGCGCTGAGGGCAGGCTTATCGGTTTCAGGGTCCATGGACCTGATCCCAACCTTCTCGCAAGTCCTGCGGCAGCTGAGTACAGGAGTGTATACTTTGAGCCTTTGGCAATTTCGGTGTCCACGAAACACCAGCCTCAGAGGGCTTGCTCAGAGCAACCACCCTGACCGCTGTTGGCTTGAAGGTTTGGGGTGTCCGGCTTTGAGAGAGTTTTGTAAAATGCAGCTTTCTGATGCTTTGGAAGCTTAGTCGCGTTGGTCATAGTTATTATGCTTCTTGAAGAGCTACACCCTAAATCCCCCTGAAACCCTAAACCCCCTACCCTGACTTTATCCGCACTACACGAGTATACATTCTTTCGAGGACGGTATATTCCCGCCGCAACCCGATAGACGCCTCGCCTCAAGTTCTTTTTGGCAGCGAAGGCTTGTCATGCTGCCGGAGCACAGAGACTTGGATGTTCGCACCGGAAAGCCTTTAAGGGTTTCGCGGTTGTGTCCTTTAAGGATGTAGCGACTCGCCGTGGCAAGGAACCGTCTTTGGAGTTTCATCGGGCCTCTTCAACCCGGGCTTGGCGTTTGGGGTTGGGGGACGTATACCTCGAAGAAGTTTCGAGGTTCCGGCCTTCGGCACTAGTCGACCTTGTCTTGGTTTCGTGCTTGCAACCAGGTTCGGTCATCAGCTAGGGGTCGAGGTGCGCAGTTCAGGGTTCAGGCAAAGGTTACACACCGAAGAAAGCAGCAAACGAACAATGAACCTGAGGGTCCCAATCGCTGCGAAATCCCCACAGCCCTGAATTCCTAAACGCCTGACACCCAGAGCCCATTACGAAAACGCGAAAGCCCGCAGACCCGAAAAAATCCGAAGACCGCAAACTCTTTGGACCCGAAAAACACCACACAACGTTTACCGAAACAAGCACCCAGCCCCAAGCCTCTTCGACCCTGTCTTACACACGAAGAAAGGTCACAATGAACAAACGGAAGCCCAGAAATCACGCACCCAAAATGCAGACCTCACACACACACAGACAAGGGAAGCAGCGCCGAAGCTCCTCCGATCCCTAGGAGCCTGCGCCCGGAGCCGGCGATGTTGGACAAACTCCGAAGCTCTCTGCGGAGCCTCGGAGCAGCTTCCTTCTTGGTTGAAGGAGGGTCTTCAGGGTTTTGGGGCAAGGGTTTTAAAGGGTTTGTTAAGGGTTTTAAGGGTTCCTGGTCCTAATAAGGTGTCGTGACTTCAGCGGCTTTCACCGCGGTTTCGAAGGATTTACGGCTTTCCCAAGTGTTGTTAACTGCCATAGGCCTTGGACGGCTTCAAGTTGTTTTTGGTTTTACGTGCTTTAATGTGTGTTTTGAAAGGGTTTTGCAAGTGTCAACGGGTTGAGCCCAAAATAAGCATTAAACCGTGTCCCGCTAATTGGAATTCGTCGCTCCGGCACGTGTTCATTGCTTACAGAATCTTATGGAACCCTCAAAGGTACAGGAACCCTCAACGAAAGCGTACAGAATCAGGATAAGCAACCTGAGCTTCATCTCGGAACAAAGGAACTTTCGGGATTTGGGGGCTTAGGGTTTGCCCGAACAGACTAAAGCAGGTGCACTTTATAGCCGGCTCAGATCTCTCTATGGTCCCTGTCTCATGAAATTGCAGTGCGCCCCCAAACCCGATTTCACGCTGATTGAACTGGGATTTACTATCCCAGATTCTTAAGATCAGGGGTCCCTTCCTATACACGAAAGACTCCCTGGACCTCAGTAGGTTTTGCGCCAAAGACTCATCCCGAACCGTTAAGATTAAGTTTCTCAACTCTTTTTACTACCCAGATGCTCGTCCCTAACTGCTGACCCCCAACCCAAAACCCTAAAATCGCTATGCCGTCCTCCCCAGGCCCTCATCCACAAGCCTCGCTTGGATAGTCAGGTTAGCAAGATGTTCTGTAGAGCCGCCAAGCAACCCATCCTAAGCAATACCTAGGCCGTTGAACCCTGAACGCTGCAACCCCAAACTCCCAACTTATCGACCTTAACCCTTAACTCAAAGCCCCTCAGACTCCGAAAGCTCGAAACTTTAAGCCCCAAGCTTCGAACCAGGATTTGCGACGGCTCGTCGAGCTTTAGCCTGGAGGTACAAAGGGCCGGACCCACTTTCAGGGTTGTTTTTTGTCCTAGGTTTCTGGTGTGGTGTTTATGGTGTTTTCGAGGCTTCAGCAACTTAAGGTTTACGATGTAGCCTTGGGGAATGTCCCGAAGTAATGTGGGTGCACGATCAATAACCCTATCTTCCTTACTAGTATTATGGTAGGGATGCTTCTAGAATTTCTGGCTTGGGCATTCGCAGGGTGTCGCGCTCTGCAGTCTTGAAACGCCGTAGGGAGCGGGCGTGCCAGAATCAGAACCATCTTGAAACGTGGCAGCTTAACGCTCGTTGAGTCGGCTTGTTTGCAAGGGGGTTTCTAAACGTCCATCCTAGACGAGGGACCACGGGGAGTACGCTCGTTTTAAGAGTCCGGGACAGGAATGTTGAAAAAACTGCCCGTTTAGGCTTGTTTGGAGCCGCTGTTTGTTGCGCCTTTGGGCACGCTTTTATTAAGCTGCCAGAATAGGATCTTGAACCGAGCTACCGACCACCATGGATCTCCTTCGTTCAAGCCGTGCAAGTTGCTTCGCGGTAAACGTGTAGACCTGAAACCCTGAAGTTTGTAGAACTTGCTTCCACATGCTGAGGGGTATAAGGTGCCGCCGGGGTTTTGTAGCAGAGCTTGTGCGACGGGTCGAGCCGTTGACACGCAACATGGGGGACGGCTGCCAAGCACCATGTCTGAGGGATGCTCTCAGCTGCCAGAGGAAGACGCGGTCAGACGGTTCAAGAGGAGCATACCCAGCCCGAACACCCTTAAGCCTTATACAGCCCCAGACAGAAAATCCGCAACGCTCCCAAAATTTCAGGCCAAGCGCCTCCATGCTTTCGAGGAAGTGCGAGAGGCCCTGACGCGGCGACTGGGCGAAGGGAGCAAGGCCGGAGATTGCCAAGGGCTTGTCTTAGGATTTCAGGATTCTTCAAGGTGTACGCGATGGTAGTACGTTGTCATGAATAGCAAAGAGACATAGTGGTATCCAGACTATTCTTGAAGAACTTGCAGCCAACCATCTAACATCAAAAGCCAACACGTGCCAACAACCTTAACGTCCCAAGCCCTAAACCTGTCCTCTCTTGAAGACTCGCGTGGATCCGGAGCTCAACAGCAAAGCCTGAGCCGTAAACCGCTACAACACTTTCTAAATCCCGGTCCTTACCCACTCGGTCACTAGCCTTCCTGTTGACTGCAAAATCTGCAGGACGAGCAGCACTCGACGGAACCATTCCTGGCGGATGCGCTGCGAGAAGCTCTCCGCCAGGGCTGCAACCTGTCGAAAGAACGGCCTCAACCTCAAAAGCCCTAAACCCTCAAGCCCCAAACCCCAAGCACCTGCAACCTCTGAGCCTTATGAACTTGATAGAAATCTTACATTGAACCTCCTGCAAAAGCTTCAAGCCACCCGTCATGGGTCATTTTCATGATTTTGGTGGTCCTTTATAGGGAAAGGAAAGAAACAGAAGCAGAGAAAAAAAAGGTCAGGCCGGCGACTCCGAGGACGATTGCATCGGCCGTGCTTTGGGCTTCCAAAGCCGACTGTCGGAGCGCCTCCCACAGAGGCACCGTTTAGACCCATGAAAAAACACAGTTTCAGAAATCTTTCGGGCCTCGACCTGATGGTACGTCGTAGATGCACCCGTATTGGGCAAACCGCCCTTCGGATGCCCACCAAGACATCTTGTACACCCTGTCTTTCCGTCCCTGCTCGTACCTTTTCGTGTTGAATAGCGACGGCCTTTTTAAGAGTTACATACATGCATATATATATATACACACAGGAGGACCACTTCTCTGCATAGAGCGAGAAGGGGAGGGAGAGAGAGAGAGGGAGAGAGAGAGAGCGCGAGAGAGAGA
>CAJNJA010018198.1:7551-35830 GCA_905231915.1 Symbiodinium necroappetens | reverse complement strand
AAACATACTGTCATGTACTATCATGTACTGTCATCTACTATCTACTCCTCCTCCTCCTCCTCCTGGTACTACCCCTGCTACCACTACCACTAACACTACCACTACCACTACCACTACCAGTACCACTACCAGTACCACTACCACTACCACTACCACTACCACTACCACTACCACTACCACTACCACTACCACTACCACTCCTACTACTACTGCTGCTACTTGTTGCCGGAACTGCTGCTGCTGCTGCTGCTGCTGCTGCTGCTGCTCCTGCTGCTGCTGCTGCCACTGCTAACTCACCGGCAAAACATTAGTCAATCTAATCCTGCTTTTAACGTTATCACTGATTCGGTTACCCCTGACGGGCACCCTGGCTCAAAGACCAAAGCCCTGGCGTAGTCAAGGATTCAGTTAGCACGAGCAAGCACAGTCCAGTGCCTCTCCAGATTCTTGCCAGGCCAGGTGCTACAAGAAGCCAACAACTTCGTAGTTACACTCGATCGAAGCTGCAACATGCCGGAACCCCGTTTTCTGCGGTCCAACCACAGCCACACCCTGGAAATTGGGAAGGGATCCAAAATGATCTGAGTATTTCTTGATGTTTTTCGGGATGTGTTTTTGTTTCTTTCCTTTGTTTGTCTGAGGGCGCAGGGGGTGCGGGGGTGCGAGGAGCGTGTGGAGGGTGCGGAGGGTGCAGGGGGTGTGGGGGCTGCGGATCCGGATGGCAATAGAAGTTACACTAAATGCTGGCAATAAGCCTAAAATAATCCGCCGACCCCGCTGGGCGGCGCGCAGAAGTTGTGTTCTGATATCTTGGTTGTCACGTTAGCACCTAGAGAAAGTTAGGGTTACCAGCGGCCGTAACCAGCCCTCTGAGCCCCGCCGACTTTCTGTACTGCGGCCCTCCGTGAGCATGTCTGCTGTCGCGGGTTTTCGTTTGCTTTTAGTGGCAACAAAACCCACACCGTGCACCAAGACACACGCGGCCGCTACACAAAACTCACACCGCCAACCACAACCCAGACCGCCCACGACTTTGCCCACCCAAAAAATAGGTAATAGAGGCCGGTTCACGGGTCAAACCCCACCGCCCACCGCCCAAACTTTGTAACATCAATTCTACACCGAATTCAATTTTCATTAGTTACATTGTTTTCATAAATTTCCTTATTCATTGTTCTCAAAAATCCAGATTGCTCATTTTCAATTACCGTATTCATTTTCATTCTAAGGTCAAATCAAGATTGTACCAGCATTCTATTGAAAATTTTGCTTCTTATGTAAAATTACCGTATTCATTTTGAAAACACAGATTTTAAGTTTTTATGAAATTGAAAACTTTCGCCATGATTTGATTTAACTTATTCATTTCCTAAACTTATAACAATTACCTTATTCGTACAGTTATTATTTCTGCTTCATTGACTTTTTATATACCGGTTCTATGGTTATGGACGCCTCAACCGTTTGTATATAACCGTATATAATATAAAAATACATGTTAGGTAATAATTTGAGCAACAGCTTTCATTTTTGTGTGGTTTTCATATTGCGTCGGTTGATACGTTTTACCAAGCATTACAATTAAAAGTTCGCATAATTCATTGTAATTGTCGGTTGGGGTTTTTGTGCCTTAAATCAAAAATTAACAATGAGTATGTATACAATACTAAAAAACTGAAAAGATTAAACTAAGTAATGGGATCAACATAGATAAAAGCAATATGAAAATACACTAAGACCAACAAACATTAGAAAACATAAACAAATCAATCAATCAAGCAATAAAAAATATACAAACCATGAAATTGCAAACACAATATAAACAAAAATGTCCCACAAAGTGATTGACAAAATACAAAGAAACTGTCCCAGATTTTGATTAAGACATGAAGGACAATTAGAAAAATACAAAAAATACCAAAGAACGAAAAAAAAGAAAACAAAACAAAAAACGCACCAAAATTGAACCAAAAATTGAAAAAAATACAAAAAAATCTCAAATTTGAATTACAAAAGGAAGGAAACTGAAAAACACTACCTAAAAAATTTCCAAAAATACCGCAAAACCTGTCCCGAAAAGTGAGCTAAAATTGACCCAGATATTGAAAATAAAAGATGGAAAAACAATCAGATCATACTTTTAAAAGGTGACCCAAAAACTGAGCCAAAATTAAGCCAAAAAGTGACCCAAAAAGACACCCAAGCAGCCAGCCCAGCCCAGCCCAGCCCAGACCCCAGACCCCACCTGCACTGAAAGGCTTGGCGCCTTTACCCCTGTGTGGAGCAGGGAGCCCTACAGTCGGTAAAGCGTTGCACGTTCAATTCAACAACCGGTGAGAATAAGAAGACTAAAAAATGTAAAGAATTAAAAAAGGTTATAGTTGAGGACACCGAATACATATACAACAAAGAAAAGCCAATACAAGGAAATGTTAAAAACAAATTGGAACACATAAGCAAAACACCAAATTTTAAACAGTTTGAAATATCAGACAAAGCAAGTAAAGGCATTGTGGTATGACGGCATTAAAACGTTACGCGTTATCACGTTTGGAACAGGCAATGAATTTACAAAACCAAAAAATTATGCAAACACATATGCAATAACCAACATTCAAAGAATGGGTTGTGCAGGTTTATCACACGTTTTTTTACCAAAAGCCAAGATTGAGAGCATATTTAGACAAACACAAAAGCATGAAATGATCATTGGATCTTGAAGTTGAATTTGTAAATTTAAGTGCTGAGCTAGAGGACGACGATAGAAGTGAAGATTCAGTTGTTAAAACATTCGGTGTTAATCGTGATAATGGTGAAAAAGATGAAGAACAACCGCTATAAATTCAATCCATTCAAGAAGATACAAAATATCTAATCAAGACGCTTTAAACAAGGCAATAGACAATATGGCATCAGATACTCAAATTACCATTGAAAACAAACCATTAAAGAAATCATGACTGAAACTAAAGAAATCTTACAAAACCACTATCCACGCTTCAAGAATGCATCACTACAACAAGTCAGTAGAAAACGACAATTTTATGAAGTAGGATAGTCTTAATTTTCCTGTTTGTAATGATGACATAAACACTTTTGAGATTTCTTTTCAGTAAATGTTTGTATCATTGATGAAGATAAACAAAAATATGAGTAAATAGAGGGGCAAAAAGTTGAACCAAGATGCCACATGAATTTGTTGAGGTTAGATGAGGATAATGAAAGCCACTATGCTTTGATTAAAGAGTATTCTAGGAGTTATGGGAAACCAACCAAACAAGAACGGTCACAAAGTGTTTCATTGTCGCTTTTGTCCAAAAGGCTTTAACCAAGAGAAGTTGCTAAGCGCAGGTTTACCGAACAGGTTGTATGCCTAATGAGGTTCAATCAATACAAATGCCAGACGAATCGAAAAAGAAATATGTGTTCAACAGTACTACAAAAATGAGATGCCCTTATGTTATCTATGGTGATATTGAATCCTTAGTGAAGGTCTTAAGGGCTGCTATCAAAATCACATCCCATCAGCTTATATGTTAATTGTTGTTAATTCAATTACCAATGAAGTTAAACCATATTTATACAGAGGCGAAGAGTGTATGGATAAACTTTGCGAAACAATGTAACAGTGGTTAGACAAAGAAGACTGGTTGCAAACATGGACTGATTTTAACACTGATAAAAGAAAACAAGCAACCAGCGACTTTGAAAAGGATATGTATAAATTAATGAATAACGCTGTGTATGGAAAAGCGGCGAAAATGTAAGGGAAAACATTCATTTTGAATCAGCCGATACACCTGAACGCTTTCAAAAGGTAGTGAATGCACCTACCTATAAACACAGACACATCACCAACGAAAATCTCGTAGGAGTGAAAAAACTAAAATAAAAAATCAAACTAAATACGCCGATATGCAGGAATGAGTATATGAGATTGAAGTAAACTACATATGTACTCGTCTTACTATGATGTATTGATTAAGAAGTATGAAGACAAAATAAGGTTAGTTTGTACAGACACTGACAGCTTTGTTACACAGAATGAAACAGAACATGTTTTTGATGATTTTAATAGTACTAAGCAACACATGTTTTTTAGCGGCTATGAGAAAGAACATAGATGTTCTGACCCAGCTAACAAGAAGGTGCTCAAGAAATTTAAGGATGAAGTCGACGGTAAAATGATTACCCATTTTATAGGTCTTAAGCCCAAGAGCTACGCCTTTAAAATCTACAAACAAGACAAAGAAGAAACGAAGGCAAAGGGTATTGTTGCGCAGAAACGTTGGAACACAATAAATGCGACACAATTTCATTCAATGACATAAGAAGCCGAAACCATCAAATATATTCCATAAACCAAGTAAAACAGCACTGAGTAGTGATGATAACAAAAGGTATTACTTGAACACTAGTGTTAACAGCTTGCCCTTCGGGCATGGGCAATATTATCAAATCAATCTTTCAATATCCTATTATTTTTCCCCTTTTCACGGCAAAAACAAAAACACAAATGTTGAATGCAGATGTATTTACGAGTGCAAGAACGAATGACAAATGCATTTTTCGAATTGTATTTATTGCATTTAACACATGTCTTTAATTGCTGTAGTTGAGACCTCAGGCAGTCAAGGTCTGACAAGCGCCTCCTTGCCCTTGCAGCTTTCAGGCCCGCGCCGTGGTGGTGGTTGATGAACCCAGATCTCCAAAGGTGATTGATGTTCCGCCTGAAGACGCAATGTTGCCTGACAGGCGCAGCACGACTGCCAAGATCTCAAGCTGGACACCGGCTTCCCACCTGGTTGGAGGGACTCTCCATACGTGTTGACAGCATAGATTACCACCTGAGTCTCCATCATCGCAGCATGCACATTCGCCACGCCTGTCTTTCTGTTCGTAAGCTTCCAACATGGTACCTGCTGCTCAGCTCAATGCCTGTCAACCAGAGCTCTGAGCCATCTCTAGAGGAGCTGCAGACCCCAGCGCGCCTGTACCAACCACCACTTCCGTCACGTCCCATGTGACAGGGTCGCCGAAAGCAACCTTGTTCAAGCCGGCCTCGCGAGGAATGAGGCTGCGGGCTCAGTGCTTGCACTCGAGATCACATCTTAGACGCAACTTATCAGCTGAGTAAACAAAAGTGGAGATGCAAGTCCCGATCTGCAGTGGCTGTTAGACTCACTGTTGGCCCACCAGCCGTGAGTAGGGCATGCAAGATGCATCTGATAACACCCGGCACCACGTGAACAGAGACAAGGCCTGCGCACACGCACGACCCACATTCCGCCAGCTTGCCGCTTATTTACTTACCGATTTGCTTATTTCCTTACTTCCTGGCTTCTTTGCCCATCCACCCACCTGCCAGCCCACTTGCCTGCCTGCCTCCCTGCCTACTCCAACAACAATCAATCATTCACTTGCTGGCATATAACCTGATGATTCGGTTTTGAGCCTGGTCCTCAGCAAGGTACACAGCATAGTGGGTGATGTGGCCAAAGTCGATTGTCGCGGCCAGTGTCCACCTTCGTGTGCGCATGGCACACCCTCCAAGATGCGTCAGCTTCTAAACTGCTGTCCCTGGCACAATGCAGGCCGGACAATGCAAGCCTGGCCTTACGGTTCCTGAGGCGAAGTTGCCCGCAGGATCCTCCAGGACACTGCGGGTCAGAGAGGCTGCCTAGAAGAGCCAACCGTCCTCATCGGCGAAGGTGATCGTGGCAAAGGATGGCTGGTCAGGAACGGCGCCGCTGTTGTCGTACCTCGTCTGTGCTTGGCGACAGCGCACAATCTCGACAACTCTCCGCCAAAGTTGTAGCAATCCGACAAGCACCACTTCGTTACGAACACAGCGAAAGCATTCGCTTCGGATTCTCGGACGTCTCTTTTCTTTCCCGACCCGAAAGTCTTGGAGTGGTTTTGTGATCTGCGAACCTGGACCCTTCACGTCCCGATTCGCGACCCTCCGTTCTGTACGAACAGCGCAACTCACTCCACTCGTGCGCGCTGTTCCGCCACACTCTGCGCGCTGAGACCTTCCGCGAACTTCACGAGCGTCGTGAATAGAGAGCCCTCGGGTAACTCTGGGAGGCGCTGGAGCCAGTCGTAGGCGCCGGAGAAGTCGAACTCTCTGCGAACACACCTCAACGAAGCTGTCAGCAACCAGTCGTCTCGAGAAACTCCATCAGAGGCGTTAGCTGCGGACGAGACCCTATGAAAGCTCAACGCGATGCTATGAGAAGCCAAGAATCTTGCGAAACAACCGAGCACCTTGGTGAAAAGACTGTCCTTGAAGAAACCCTTCTGAAGAGCGTGCTCTGCTGACGAATTGTGAAATAAAGCAAGGAACATGTGCGCGAACTTGTGGAGCTAGAACGATCACCGAGAGAACCTGCGCCAGCATTTCCAACCGAAAGATGAAAGCCTTAGACGTTGCTGTTCGTCCCGAGGTTGCATTGGCGTAGCCGAAGCCTTCTGGGAAGTCGTGGAGAAACTCGCGACCCGACGACGACGGCGGACCAAGCTTCCCTTTCTCTTCCACGAGGGCGTACGCCCGATACTGCCAAGGAGCGAACTGTTTGTTGTCTTTTCTCCATCTGCTCAAGGTTTCTGGCGACTCGTCGCGTTTCCTCTTCGGAGGAGGAGGGCGACCCTCTGCGGTCGGAGACGGAGTCGTGAGACACGGAATGCGAACAGACCCGCTCTCGACTTGCTCGCTGAACTTGCCGCTTCTGCACTGAGTTGCGACCTGCCTTGGAAACCTTGAACTGGCTGGCACAAGCTCCCAGTGGCGGTTCCACCGTCGCCATCGCGCCATCCCTGAAGCGATCCGGGGTGCGACCGTTGCTGAGATTGCTCAGGCGGCACGATGTGAGTCGACCACCAAAGTCGGGGGCGACTGACCAGTCCGAAAGAAGCTGCATCGCAAATAAACGAACTTGTGCCCAGGAGATCGTCGAGGGTCGCCTGGGTTTCTTTGGCCATGACGACATTCTCGAGGATGAGCGCGAACCTTAAGCTGCAAGCTTTCTGAAAGAATCGCCACCACTGGTGTATCCACTGCGCGACTTCTGTGGCCGATCACGAACTCCTCACCCCACCTTGCGAACACCGTCGCCCAGCGGATTGCTTCGAAAGCATCGAACATCATGGTCAATGCTTTCTGTGGCTCCGGCACTCTTGTGTCTTTGCGGACCAGCGAACCTGAGGCGTCGAGGCTGAGCAGCTCCGAGAACTTGTCGTCTGACTTGGCCCACGGGTTAACCTGGCGACTCGGGGTAAAGTTGCGGGCAGAAATGATCTCGCCGAGCTTCACCGGGCTAAAGAGGCGCGAGGTCTCGTTCTCGTAGACCAACCTCGAAAGCGTTTCCTCCGCTCCGACTACAGGTGGACGGGGAAGCTTCTGTTGCGACCTTCGATCTGTGCGGACTCGTACTCCTTGACCTTGGGCCGGGCGAGCTTTTTGGGGGTCGGTTGGCGCCGAAGTCAAAGAGGCTGCCGGAGTCTGCGAACTCGGAGGAGTCGTAGCTGCGGACATGTGAGATGATCGTGCGACTTCGATCTCGTCGACCATGTGTTCCAAAACTGCAGCTGCCACGTCGGGCGCCACCTCCTCCAACTTGAGCTCGTCAGCTCCGAGCTTCAGCGGCTCCAAGGTCTTCACGATCTTGGCACGGTTGGCGAACATGTGGTACAGAACTCCCGAGCTACTGCTCCCTTTGTCGCGGAGGAACACGATCACTTGCTTGTCGAGGCCTGACGTCACAGACAGGTCCTCCAACTTGGGGAGCGAACCGGCCAGCGAAGCCGTCATGAATCCGAACTGTCACTGCCTGATTCAGCGGACTCTTCGCTAGGAGAAGCGGCTAGTGGCTGCGCTTGAGCGCTGCGACCGACCGATTCCTCAGGAAAACACTTGGCGCACTTGACGAAACCTGGCAAAACTGAGGGGTGTCGCAAATGGTTGCACGACCATGTGCCAGCGACCACAAACTGAAACCCAGTTGAAGCTCTGCAAAGCCTGTTCATTCTCGCACGGCTTGTGAGCGAACTTGGTTCGCGTGTTGTGAACGAAGACTGCACGGCTCTGCCAACACTCTGCGACCACTCTACGGACTACGGGGTCGATCTCATCTCTATTCACAACGGCCCCCGCACTAGGGCGCGAACTGGACGAAGGCTCTGAGTGCGGGACTGCGGTTAGAGCTGAGCGGACCTGAAACGCGGTCCTGTCTGGAACGAAAATTGCGTCCTGCGCAAAGCGCATCACTGACATGGATCCCCATCTTCCAATGACCTGAACGACAGGGAGAGCGACTCCTGCACAAAGCATAAATGCTTTTCGTGCGGCCTTCTATGGCCGGCCTTATTGACCCTGCGACATCGTCGGAGCCAACAGCCGGGGCAGCGGACATTGCATTCGGACTGAATGTCACGGTATAGCTTGGAGGAGCCTCCCCGAACTCGTGTCCTTGTTCATCCGCTTGCGGCCATTGGGTGTATCTTAGTGGCGGCGCAAATTGCGGAGGGTCACGCGGCCCAGGTGGTCCAGGCTCAGGACCGTCGTCCGTCGGTGCGGCCCCAGTGTCGCCGGACGGGTGTTGCGAACCAGTGGCTGCTGTCCCCGACGAGGTTGCGGCAACATCTGGTTGCTGCTGTGTCGCTGCGACCTGGCCAGGCATGGCCTTGACCGTAGGCTCCTTGGCGACCGCTGCCGGTGGTGCCGTCGTGGTAGTCGAGGTGGTGGGGTCCATGAGCAGGGCGATCGCGTCCTCGGCGGACGTGGGCTCCTTCGGCGCCGGACGGTGCGCAGGGTCCTTGGGCGGACACTTTACCGGCGTCTTCTTCTTGGCCGGGGCTGCTGTTGGTCATGGCCTTGGCAGCGGCGGCAGTTGCTGGTGCTGTGTCCTTCGCGAACTGCGGCCCGGTGTTCTGTGCTACCGCCATGCTTGCCTTGTTGGAAACTGCACCCGCGGGAAGTCCAGGAGTTGGAAACGCGGCCGTAGTGGTAGAGGGCGTCGTCGGGGCGGCCTGCGGAGCGACCAGAGCATCCTGACTTGCACTGGCCGCCTCGGCTGTCGTTGTCGCAGACGCATCCGCCTCGGCTGCCTGGGTCCTTGAGTAAGCGACCAGTGCTGCGGTGGCTGCGGCCCTGATCTTCTGCAGGTCAGAGTCCTGCAAGCGAACCATGTACTACTCGATCCGCTCCATCTCTGACTCGGCCACGGTGACCAAAGCGGACCATAGGTCATCTCCACTCGAGGCGCTCTGCTGCCCTTCGACGTTCCAGGACATGGCGGCGAACCGAAGCGAAAGCGAAAAAGCTCTTACACACTCGGGCCTCGGAGCTCAGCTGCGGAGGGTGCTTCTTTGCGAACTTCCGAACTGAAGAAGCTGACTTAAAGCGAACAGAAGACTGTACTCTCAGGAAACTGCGTCATGCTTGTCACTCTTTGCACACGTGCAAAACTCCGCAAACAGGAGCAACAGAACCTGTGATTCCAAGGTTCCGGCAGTGGCAAGCTGGCTGCATCAATGTAGGTTGAGATAGTCCCACCCTGTCGGGAGGCATCGCAGGCTGCAAGAGCTTTCACGAAATCCACGGCAAACTCTGAGGATCGAACAATGCTTGGGTACACAAGCAGCCAGTTTGCAGGGAAGGCAGTGCCTGTCCTCAGGGTATGACACCGTCAACGTTGCTAAGCGGCTTGGCACAACTACAGACCTCAGGCTCATGCGTTCTTGTGGCCGGGGCCGAGATTGTGTATGAGTTTGTGTTCGAGGGCACCAGAGCGAGTTGTTGCTCATTGCCTGGGCTCAACTCCCAAAATCAGAAGACCGGCTCGATGCTTCCAAGCCCTTGGGCTTACCGTGCCTTGTTGTCTTCCGCACAACGATTTGCCCAGATGAACCCCCGTTCTCTTCGCCCAGACCGTCGGCGAAGCTTCCCAGCATGAGTGGAGCTGATTAGTGCCAGCCCAAAGCCCGCGAATGTCACCCCGCACACCCACTTGCAGCCAGCACACTACCTTGCTGGTCGCTGGACATGTAGATGTCATACCTGGCATGCTATGACAGAAGCGTGGAGAGCGCCTTCGGGTCACGTAGTCACTTGCTGTCTGGCTCGCTGTCTGGCTCAGGTTCGGACGACGTCAGTAAACTGGGATCGGCGGGAGGGTCCCAGGTGATTGTGCCTTGCCACATGGCGACTCCATTCCCTTCCAATGGCCCGTCTGACGGCATCCGGCCTAGCAAAGTACCTGCGTCGGTGTCCGTGTCGGTGAAAGTGACCTCTTTTTAGTTACTTTAGTCTCATTCCCGGCATCCAAAAAACCTGACCTCTTGAAACTGTAGACAGCTGTAAACGATGGTAATGTGGTACTCTCAGTGCTGTCGAGCTCAGGCAGTCTAAGCTTCCGGCAGTAAGTCCGCTCATGGATGTCAGAGGCTTCGTGGAAGTAGAAGAATACGTTGTGGTGGAAGTTGTCTGAAGGCCCCCGAACTGGCCGAACTGCACGACCTCTCTCAGCGTGCAAGATCGGCACAACTTACGACCCTGTTTGAAGGAGCTTGGGCAGCCACACTGCCAAAAGGTGCCTCGCGAAAAGCCGCTTTTCTCTTAAGCGCCTGGTGTGGATACCAGAAACCGCACCTTTCCGACTGCATTGGACGCATAGACGATGATCGTGTCGTCCCCTTGATTCAACCTGAGCTGGCTGTGAATTCATCCGCGACGGTCGGATTGTTTTGTCTGAGCGCTGAACGGCTGTGCCGTGAAAATGTACGACTTGGTCGCTAGAGGAACACTAGCGATATACCTGCAGGGACAGCCCGTGAATCAATTGGGCTGAGCAAGCATCGGTGCGGTGCTGCGGCCTCTGGCTGGAAGACAGGCTGGAACCCTGTCGCAGGGAGACGCATCGAAATCGTACAAAAGGTTCCGTCACAGTCATTGTGACTCTTGCAGCAATTGCTAGTAGTAGCAATCTAGACTCTAGACACCGGTTGCCAGTGTTGTTGCTGCCATGCACCGTCGCCTGTGCCAAGTAGATGTCCCACTGGTCAATCAGGCTCCAATCCTTTCAACTTCTTCTCACACCACGATCCCAAAAGAATAGAAAAGACTACAAACATCAAGCAGAAACTTTGTACAACGGCTTGTCTGACCGGGTCCTCCCCCACATTTGGATATTCCGGGCCGCTGGTGTTCCTGGAAGAGAGGAAAAGATCTGGCCGGTTCTACGTCTTGGGAAAAGAGTTGGGTTTCGATTCCCCTGTAGTCGTACTACTTATAGCTCCTTTTAAGCTTCCGTCTCATTGCCTTCATTCGCTCACGCTACGCCTCTCGCCCGTGATGAGGTACCAACTAAAGCTACTCAAAGACTTCTTGCAGTTCTTGACAATGGTATAGTATAGTACAGAGCTTAACCGTTGAGCCTTTCAACCCCTGGCTTGAGCACTGGTTGACGTCTTGCTGTTGTTGTCGTCGGGTGTTGTTCTTGGGGTGAATTGCTCCCTCCTTCCGAGTAGGTCTCTCCTTGTTGCACATACTCTTGGTACTGCTACGCCCGGAAAGTCCGGTGGCACGGATTCACAAGCTCGTGTTCTGTTGGTTGCACCATAGTCGGATTTTTTGAGCCCTTGCACTGACTAGAGTTACAGGAGCTGTCATCACCATCATCAACCATCCCAAACGAAATCGAAAAGCTGCTATGGTTGCCAAGAACCCCAAACCCTGGACTCTGAGACTGATTTAAAACCCAAGCCCACATGGCCCTAAAAGACCAGTACCGCTACCACTGCCACTGCCTCTGCCAACCTCGACGAGGACGACAACTACTCCCTATGCTCGCAAACTGAGCTCTGCGCCAGTACAACTCTCCAGTCAGCGTGATGTTGATTTGGGCTTCTGGGGTCGTGTCCTGACAGGTTGTGGGCCATTGTGTACACACTCGAAACAATCTGCAAGGTTGCATCAAACACCCCGCCACGATCTGCAGCTCTTGAACGTAGAGGCTGTCTGCTACGTGAGTCGTCTGGTTGTCCTCGGTGCAGGGGCCCGTGGCAGTTCTGATTCAGCTAAAGGCACTGAGCGCCGGGCCCGGATCAGGGCATGGCCAGCGTAAATGGCCTCCTGCTGTATAGATCCGTTGACGATGTAGACCTGAACAGTCTGACGCTCCGCAGCATTCCTGCGACGCGCTGGAGGCTACGGGGTGTGGCATACTCAGGAGCACACGATGAGCCAGGCTGCAGGATAGCTCGACGGATCACAGCATGCAAATCTCCTGCAAAGAAGGCACACACAACATTCAGCAGTTTTCACGCTAACCCAGACTTGTCCGTCAGATTCCAAGACTGACCCCGCAAGTCTGACTCATCTGACTCCTTTGTGTGTTATCCAGAATTTTGAACCGGGTCGTCCCGACCGGCACGGCCCTCGGAGCAACGGGATCCATCACGCTGTGCCTAGTTTTGATTCTTGAGCTGCTTCTAACCCCGCAGCAAGTTGGCAAGAATCACTTGACACGTTAGTGTCCGATGCAAAGCACTCCTAACAGCACTAACTACAGCTAGTCTCTCTGGTTAGACCCGCTTGCAGAAACTTCCGGCCCCTGATATCAAGCCAAGTTGCGTGGCAAAGCCAAGGTCTGGCTCGTAGACGAGCTGCTCTCGTGAGGCCGCGACATCGAAAACCAGCCTTACGCCTGGGTGGAACAGCATATGGGATTTCTCTCCGACCCGGAAGAAGGATGAAAAAGGCTTACTACGATCACCCGCAGACATGTTGCTTCAACGCGGGATCGCACCGATTATCACTGAGTAAGCTGTGTTGTCTTCAGGCCGACTTGCAACCAGGCCAGCCCGAACATGTTGCTCGACAAGCTTGCCAGGGAGGGATGGGCCCTCCCAGGGCGTTGAACCCGAGGCCTGTCGCCGTCCACGAGCCGAGCACGAAGTGCAGAGGCCACCCGCCGTCAAGCATTGCTGAAAACCGGGCTGGTCAGTGCCCTGTCTCAAAGCGTTCTGTGAAGGCGACAGAATGAGCTTGAATGCCAGGAGGGGTGGGGCGCAATTTTTTCCTTCGAGATCGAAATGACAGCTCACGCAAAGCATCTTATCTTGCCAAGGCACGATACTCTGTGATACCTGACGTGTCTGCTGGCTCTTCCTGGCAATTCAGATTGCAAAACCAGCACATGGGTCACGTGCGACCAGAACATTTCAGGCCAAGTTTCCCAAGTCAGTACTCCGCCGATGGAAAAATATGTGTCAACGGTGTCGGTGAACTGCACGTTGCCGACACCCACTGTGAAAAGGGTCGTGGTCACGGTCACAGTTCCAGTTTCGGTCCTGAATCACAGGAAGCTCCCTGGTACAAACGAAGCCCAAAACATTCAGACCACAGTTGCCAGACCTGAGCTACTATTGCAACCACCTCAATCTCTGCGTAGCAACAGCTGGGTTCAAAAGACTGAACTAGTGCCAGCAAAATCCCAGCACTTTCTCTTGCACAAGGGATAGGTATGGATGGGTGTGCGTGCCGGCTCCGGTGTCTGTGGTCGGAAATTTCGCTTCTAATCTCGCCACGCCCGGACCAGTCTTTTAGGAGGGTCTAACGATTAAACCCATTCCGGCGGCAAAGAAGCAGCCACAGCCTCGAGCTCCAGAACGGACGTCGCAAAAACAGTTTTCCAGGATCGACCTGCCTCGTGGGAATAAGAGCATCAAAAACCCAGGCTCGTTTCGAACCTGTTAAGGAAGTTAGAGACGCGATGAGTCAGCTCACCATCATGTGTTCAGATCCCACATCACATTGCGAACATTGCGAAAGGGCCAACTGCATGCCGTTGATCTCCGGCAACATGATTAAGGAGCACAGGTGCCCTGTCTCCTACAGGCTCGCCGCTTTCCTGCCAAAAGCCAAGCTTTGGTTCAAGGCCCGAACAGCCGCAGCACACACAACCCAGCTCATGCACGAGCCGGCCGCACCGCTCACGGAAGTTGCTTCTTCATTGATTGACGCAACTTCTTCGACCTGTCATTCAGATGCGAAGGTCAAGCATGAAAGAAGGGCCGCGACGTTTTTGAACCAGAAAGAGTTCGATGTTTCCAAAGTTCGCAAGCCTGGGAGGTGTTCTTGCTGGGAATGCAAGCGCTCCATTTCACCAGCCCTAGCCCCTTCTTCGATCCCTGCATTTGCGTTATCTCCTGCCCCTAGGTTGGAAAGCGCATCACTTCTCACTCGGGGCCGTAAGCATCTCCACACAACCTCGCAGAAGCCGTTGTCAAACCAGGAATGTCCATTCGAAAGAAATCAGTCCAATCGCACATAGACATAGACACAAAAAAGCCAGGTCACGCGGGGGGTCGTCGGGGGTCTTTTATACCTATTCCGCGAAATGGTTTCCCACGACAAGGGTACCGAGAAGAAGCATCCAACATCGAAGCTCTGAACCTCTGAACCTTAAACCCTAAACCCCAAACCCACTGCGCCCGACACTGCCGAGAGCGCGCTGACCATTTACCTGGTCGTTCGACCCAGCCCCCGGCTTCACCGAGAAATTTGACCTCCTGGCTATGAACGAAATGTGCCGGTTCACGGAAAAGAACAAAGCCGTCCTATGGTCACAACAGTCGCATGCGACAAAAACACGCTGAGTAATGCGAGGTCGAGGCCGGAAAAGAACTCATTGACCTGCTCCTGCTTCCCGTGGGTCCCGCGGGCTGTGTGCCAAAGGGCGCGCGCAACAGCGACAGTGTCCGATGCCTCTTTCCCACTCACTTCTGCTATTCTCTGCCACGAAAATGCCGAGCTGTCTGACAACGCAGATGCAGCAGACATGGCAGCTTCTACAGAGTAGGGAAAGATAGACAGATAGACAGATTCTCTTTCAACGGACGCACAGTCCACAATCGCGGACGTCAGTACTCCTGAACTCATCCTGAGCAAGCCAATTCAAACCCGAGACCTAGTGCTCAAATGCGGGAGAGCAGCTGAGAAGTGGTTGAGGTGAAGGTGGACGTTCCCAAGCCTTACAGCCGGGCCAATCTGCAGTGGTGGACGTGACTGTGACAGTCGTGGATGTCGGGCGGCCATCATCCCAGAAGGACACCGAGGACTTGGCATGCAATCGCTGGGCAAAACAGTAATCACATTCGCGAGGGCCAGCAGTGCCACACTACACATCCTCTCCAAGTATGCCACGGCGTTGGGTGACTCTCCATGCTCATTGTTGGCATACACCAAGACCTGTCCGTCTCTTGTTACGCAAGCCCAACAACAAAGACGAGCTGCATGAAAGATACTCCGAGCATTGATGCAGCCGAGCTGCATAGACATGAGTCGGGTCACAAGCTTCGTCCGTGATCGAGAGCTGCCAAACAATGTCAGGGATCAAAGGTTGAGGGTGCACACAAAAAGCATGTGTCCCTGCCATCTGCAAGGCGCCCACCTCCGTCAGGTGCTTCGCTACTGTCCCGAGGAGCTGCCTGTTCGTACCTGGCGCTGTGCATCGAAGGGTGTGCTTGCTGCTGTAACTCCGCTCCGCTGGCCCCTGCCCCTGGCCTGCCCTGCCCTGCCCCGTCGAGCTCGGCTCTTCGGCCAACCGCCAAAGCCGCAGCTCAGGGAATCTCCGGCAGAAACCACAGGAATTTGCTTTTGCTTTGCTTGAAGCAAGGACAGCCGTTCGTATCAAGAATTCGTGGGACACATGTTTGCTGTAGAAGAGCGCGCAGTTCCCTCCCGGCAAGCAGATTGCTTATGTTCGTAGAATCACACCTTTTGAAGGAAACGTGCTACACTGAGGGTCACCCTGCGTGTCATCTGCGATGTAAACCCGCCAGTCCGAGGCAAAGCCATAGTCCTGCCAAGCATTAGGTATTGTGTCTGACGCCATGTGCTGTTTCCTTTGTGGAACACTGCAAGCTGCAAATGCTGCAAGCAGGTCCGTGGTTGCGCTGAAGGTCCATGTGACCGTGCCCGTGAGGAGATTCTCAGCGGGGTTGCTGTCCTGGGCTTTGCAGACACCTTTAACAAAAGCTTCGCAAAGGATCTCACGCATCAATCAGATCATCTCGTGCAGCGTGCATCTCTCTCTCTCTCTCTCTCTCGCAGAAGATGCATCTCAGTAGCTGTGAAGGCAATGGAATCCACGAGGGCAAGTCCGGCCCAATCTCCGCCGAAAGCTGGCGCAGACAAGTACTCGAACTCTGTCGGCAGACAGAGCCAGCAAAGCACAAACAGAGACGCTCTACAAGAGTACGCGTTCGATGCATTCGTCAAACTCTGAGGCAATGCAGAAATCACTCGCCCACAAACTTGGAATAGCATCAGAGTAATGAAACGAAAAATCACACCACGTTTCCGAAGTAAGACAAAATCAGACACACGTGTGACGACTTGTGACGGTCAGTTCTCTCCAGCAAGAACTCTGGAGGACATTCGTACGCACTTGGCTGTCTGCCTACCGTCAGGGAATTGCTGAGGTTTTTGGCAGGAGCAGCAGTGTCACTCTTGCACACTTGGCGGCAGTGTTTCCTGTTTCGTCTCCGTCTTGGCGAATATTCAACTGGTTGCTTTCTTGAACTTGCAAGATGCGCGATTCCCCGCTTCCGTGGTGTCAACATGTTTCAACCCCAAGTGGGGTTGAATTCCATTTGGTATACTTGGTTCTCTTTTCGTCATTCCATTGAGACTGTCTGGTCGCTCGAGTTGCCTACGCGTGTAGCGATGTGGCTGAGAAGAACCAATTGCAAGGAGCTCGGCTAGCAACAAGGAATCAGAGGCCATGCATGTGCTCTTTCTCTCAGGATTGTTTCTCTCTAGAAGTGCAACCCCAAGGCCGGAACTCCCCACGGCTGCATTGGCGGCATCGAGGTTGGAGATATCAGTTAGCATCACAGATCCAGCCTCACGCTCTCACAGCAAGCCACGGATCAGATCTCTGGCGGGTGTTTCGGAGCCTCATTGGCCGGCGAAAATGCCTGGCGTGCATCAACCAAGCCATGAATCCCGGACTCCACCACGCACCGACTTTAAAGCCAAGCAACACCACTGCCTCAGACAGGGACAGAAGTTGTGCACATGCATCCGCATGCAATGCTAGACCCACGCCAAGAATCGATAAGCTTGCACCACGATGTAGTTGGCCCAAATACCTCCAGTGCTAGTCCTGTGGACAACGAAATGCCAACAAGTGAGGGTCCTGTACACAATGGGTACAGTGTCTCAACTTACTATTCACGTCTGCGGTCCCGCGCACGATACCTCTGGCATCTGAGTTGACAATCTCGTATGATCTCGCCGTCCTGTCGATGTTGTCCTTTGGCAAGGCTCGACTGCTCGCTACATGTACACACGGCATCAGGAACATGTCACCTTACAGACATCAAAGGCACAACCATAACAGCACCATCTGCGCCCGTGCTGGTCGCGGACTCGGGTGGTGTAAACGAGTCGACAGCCGGCTGTCAGAAGCCAAGAATGCACAGCTGCTCTCGGCGAGATCATTACTCGGGCCGGCACCATGACAATGCGGAAGTACTCGAAGGCCGGATTGTCAGGAGCAACCCAAGTCACGGTACCATCAATCCAATAGCCCGATCCACTCGTGTCCGTGAAGCCGACATTGGTGATCATCGCCTGCCGTCCGACATGTGCAAGCTAGTGAGGCTAAGTTTTGCGGACTAGTCCTGGGTTGGATCGAGAGTATTGGTGACCGTGAGGCTGGTCGTCGACGTGACTTCAGTTGCCTCGCAAGTTCAGGCATTCAAACAGTGGGCCACAAAAGGATTCAAAGCGATACATGTTGTTTCGAGCAAAAAAACTGTGTTTCTCCGAGGTGCCGTCGTAGTGGTGAAGCTCCCGGAAGCGGCTTCAAAGCAGTGGGAAAACGACGGCGTTGCTGAGATGCCGAGCCTGCTCTTTCCATACATCCTTAGCTGACAGACTTGCACAAGCACATGCGCATGTCAAAATTATAGACCTTCTGACAGTGGAAAGGAGAGAAAGCTGAGCCAACCACAGGAGACATGTCGCGGTTTGCTGATCCGTGTTGTCTGGAATGGTGTAACCTGCTAATACGAGGCTCTGCATTTGGAGATACTGCACCAGAGACGAACATCCGGTGTGCACGAACAAGAAAAGATCAGAAAAGCCAGGAAGCTAAGCGATCCAGGTTCTACTGTCGCTAGTTCGAAACCGCCGGTGCCGCCAGCATCCAGCGCCAAATAGATCGCGTAGTCTGACCTTTGAGCGCAGCTTGACGGCAAGCAGAGCTGTAAGCCCGCGAGCCATCACCATAAAAGTCAAAGATGGTGCAGACCAAAGGCAACAGTGTGTAGTCATAAGTCCCATAATTGTACGTTCCATCGACCGTCCATGTCAAGGTGCCTCCAACCTGTCGAGGGACTCTGTCAGCAAGCTACTTGCTAAGATTGTGCGAACATGTTCGAGGCCGAGGATGCCTCGCCAGCATCCCCGTCTGTGTCAGAGAACGTGCCGAACAACAGTGGTGGTGGGTCGGGGACGGTGCCACCATTGGCTGCATCTACATAGTCGTAACCTCTCGGTGGACAGCTTGGCAAAGAGCAAAGCAGCACCAGTGACCGCAGTAGCGACTCGAATTGAGGTTGCAACAGTGGCTGACTCCGTATGTTGCCACACCCCTCGGTGCAGCTTCTATGCAGAAAGCAGGCCCCGGCATCCTCCAAACCAAGCACGCAACTGATCCGGCATCGGAACAACGACGAAGTACGCAGCCTTTCGGCCCCACGAAATTAGGAAAACTTGTCTCAGGGGGTCGTGCACCACAACTGAAAACAAACTCGGGGCGCAGGCCCAGGGATTCTGGAACTGGGTGCCATCTTAGCTCAGATAGCATGGTAACAAGTCGCAAGCAATGCAGCGCAACAGCTGAGGACATGACTGCAAGCCTTGTAGAAAAAGTCATTATTCCCAGCGACGCCGCGAATGGAGTTCGTTCCAACCTGTGTCTTGGCATAATTTGCGGCTCAGGAGCCTACAGTGGTTGCAAGCATTCGAAACATCCGCTTCTCGGAACCGAGCTGGAACATCCTGCAGGGTGCCTGAGAGAGTATGCAAGTCTCCCATTAACGGCCCCTTAGGAGGTCCTTTGTTGACTTTTGAAGAACAGCACCAAACGACACTACATCTATATAGATCTGGCATTAGGCCAGATTCTAGGAAGGCCACCAGAACCCCCCGGTTGAAGCATTTTCGCGGGACTTTGAGCTTTAAATGCTCGGCTCGTGGCCAAGGTCGAAAGGTGAGGGTCCAAGTCCAAGCACAGGGATCAGCGACCAGAACAGCTTTTAGAAGTGAGATGAACAGACTCCTGCAGGCGGGCTGCCACCGGGGCCATGGTGCACTATGATAGGTCCATCGCCGGCATTCTCGAAGGAAAGATCTGGACTACATGCGGGGTGAACCTCGGAAAAGGAATGGCCCCGCTCCAGCAACGCCGAACAGCAAATACTCAAGCAAGCGGCGAGATAGTGGGTTATGCCGGTCAGATCTGCCGGCGGATCCCAGCTGATAGTTCCAGCAAGTACGTCTTGGTTGCATCCAGGACCAGATCGATGAGATATACAAAGAAGCCGCGACAGGCCAAGTCACATAGCGCTGGGTTTTCATCAGAAAACTGTACATTGGTGACCTGGCTTTGTGACATTATGCTGGAGCCATAGATGTTGGTTCCAAGTCCACACTACCATGAAGATGCGTTCTCGCTTTTTTAAAACAGGAGGGCCGCCTGACCAGCGGCTATGGGCCCCGAAAGGCACAAAACGATGCAACTGAATAACCTCAAATGATGCCAACTGCAAGGGCGCAGGTCTCCAGACAAAGCGCACGAGCAATGCAACTGGCCCTCCTTGCTGGCTTAGCCACAGCCGCAAAGTTGGCATCTGCTGGCACTGCTGTTGCAAACGTATAGTGAGCCCGAGCGACTTGTGATGCAAGCCACGCCTGATGACATCGCAACTTGCACTTCACTGAAGTTACTTGATCAGTTTCTCTTTGGTGCACACCAGCGCACCTTCGGCGTGCCACATCTGTACCTGCAGCCTAGCAATTCTCCGAAAGAAATTGCAACGGCTTGAGTGTCAGCACAACGCGACCCAGGCCTTGGCGAATTCGCACAAGCCTCTGTTCAGAATAGCGCAGACCTGAGCCATGCCTTGTGGGGACTTTCTGGTTCGGCTTCGCTATCGACTGAGGAGCCAACATGCCTGGGTGCCATTTCCTGCTGAAGGAGCCCCCACTAATCTACTGAGACTGCAGCCGAGAATGCCAGACTTCCACGTACAGGAAAAGCTCCAACTCCCACTTCACCGACACTACAGGATCTGGGGCCATTTTGTCATTGTGCTGGTGCATCCTCGCTCAAGCTTTCATGGGCAAAGGGCTACCACGGCTCCGTTGTCGTACGTTCGAACTTATATGCTTCGGCTTCACAAGCCAGCCAAGTATGGCATCCGCAGCCATCTCCCAACTCTCTTAAAACATCTCAAAAATGGATGTGGTAAAAACAGGGGGCCCGTGGGGGCGACGCCTGAAGACACATTTTGACGACACATGCTTGGAAGGCCCCGCCCCCCTGACGCCATGTACTGACGCCGTGTCCTGTGACGCCGCGTATCTGGGCGGCGCCTGAAGCCGCGTTCTGACGCCACCTTGTCGAAGACACATGGGTCCGTACAGTGAGCTGCTGACGCCACATCCGTGCGACGCCACATGAGTTATCATGAGTTTGTGAAGCCTGCATGTTGTTGATCTGACGCCACGTCCTGACGACACATTTGGTGACGCCTGATGGCGAACTGACGCCACGTGTCTTCGCGAAGCCGCATCTTCTTGACGCCACGTGTCTTCGCGATGCAACGTGTCTTTTGCGACAGCATGCGTGCACTTCTGACACCACTGTTTTGCGCCACGTGTCCTGACAACACCATTTTGTCCTCGATGCCAAGCATGCATGTTTGCGACTCCCTGCGACTGACGGACCCGAGGTGCCTGTGCGTGCGCGCATATGTTTGCGATGCCCCGCTACTGTGTTGACGGACGCGAGGCGCGGGTGCGCGCGCACTTCAGCGGTTTTGGGGTTTTAGGGTTTGGGGTTATACTCTGATGTCAAATTGTTTCCATAGAGAGATACACACATGTATGTGCAAGTATAAGCAGACCATAGCAAACCAACATACACACGTACGTACATACATACACATACATACATTTTGACTTTGAGTGCGCTGCATGGTTGTCCAAGCATTGCACTATGGCAAGCCGCGGCAGTGGCTCATTCAGGGCATGCACCCCTCCTTGGACACACCTTCTTGCAGTCAGAACCCGGGTCTGCCGTTCATATGCGAAATTTCCGGGGCCGCTGCCCAGAATTGTGCAAACTCTGCCACATCATGCTGCACATGACATCCGGGTTGTGCCAACTGCATATCAATGACGGCCGTAGTGAGAGCTGCTGCAGGCAGATGGGGCCTTGGGCCTGCAGCAGTGACTGCAGAAAGGCACAGCTCGAGATACAACGAATGCATGTAGCACACATTAGTCCACCACAAGCCATGCTTTCCAGCCGCGCGGCAGCACGACGGATGGCATGTTTCAACTTACCCGTTCAGGGTTTTGCCACAGTCTCTAGGTCCCTCATTATCCGCATTGTGTTGAACCGAAGTCTATGCACGGGCTCTAACATGCGTGCGGTCATGGGGAGTGTGCAAGCTTTCACGGGCCTGACAAAGCTATTCAATCGAACCGAAGGGACTCTCTGTTCGAAAGAGATGAAACGTCTCCCTCCCTCTCACAGCGTTTTGAGGCGACTTGCACTTCGCCCACAGATATAGCAAAACAATCCAGTTGAAGATGTTCACATGGTGGCATTACAAAATGTCAACATCCACAAGTACTGTCACAGTGTCCAACTCGCTAATCCTGGCAATGGCGTGCAACCCTATGTTGTCATTGTTCTGGGCATGCAGATGGATAGTTTGTCCGCCACAATCATCACGATTTCTTGTTACAGCTATCGAGGCTTGACTAAATCTCAAGCATTCAGGTGAATCTCTACCTTTGTTGTTAGAAGCCTCTCGACCCTCCACAAAGTCAGGCGCAGGCATGTACAGAATGTCTGACACATGTCTTTTCTTCAAGGCACTTTACGATGGCAACGATGACTACCAGGCAGTATTGAGACAATGATAAGCGGCTGTGCACATGACTGCCATGAGACTGTGCAACTCATTGGCTTGGCTCTTTTGGTTTTCCACTCGCCTTGCGCGTTTCGTCTCAAAGAGTTCGATAGCTTGCAAACTGGATCCTTCTTTCTTTACGTGCTGCCGCTACCTTTCGACAAGTCCGAGCACCATCTCTCTGGCAGATCCTCTTTGCAAGTGCACACTCCAGGTGGAAAACCGCGTCTCTCTAGGCTCGTGGACTCAAACCTACTGGAGTCTTGACTGCACGAGCCTGACGTCCATGAGCGGACAAGAAGCTCCACGGGGCAGTGCAGCCCCAGTCACCCCAAAAACAAATCAGGGGTCGTGCAGAAACTTGCTTCATGCACTCGTTCATGATACAGACATCGTCCTGAGACCCTGAATAAAGCACTCCCCTTCTCACATCAACTACTGCCACCTCCGGTGCCCGGCGCAGACTACCAGGCGGCTTTGAGACAATTATGAGTGGCCGTGTCCGAAAATGCCATGACACTCTGCTGCTCAGGCCGTGGCTCTCGATTTCACTCTCTTACACTTTTCGTCTCAAAGCGTTTCTGTGGCACGGAAAATTGGCAAATCTTGCGGCTTGCAAATTGGATCTCTCGGGTTTGCATGCGACCTTTCATGACGACAAGTCTGGGCACCATCTCTCGGCCGGCAGATCCTCTTTGCACGTGCGTTCACGACCAGTGCTTCATGCACTCGTCGATGGTACAGGACCGAAAAATCGAATCCCCGAGGGGCTGTTCGAGTCGCCCTTTGAGGTTGCAAGAACGCAGCATCACGTTGCAAACTCAAAAAGGGAGCGGTTGCCTCAAGACTATGTCTTAGGACGCTCCGAATGAGAAGGAGAGAGCCACAAGCCAGACAGAACAGCGCGCGTCACATGAGATCTGGTTTCAATGAGCCTAACATGCAGAACATACTGACGTACTTGTTTCATCCCATCACGTGCCATGGAAAGCTTGCCCCTGCTTAAACCTCAAGTGGGTCGCGAGTTCATTCAGGAGGAAGAAGCAAGTCCTTGGATGCGGCCTGAGACCCTGAATACCATCCCCACCCGCCTTTCCCTCCCCTCCTCCCTTCCGAAGCGAGAAACGGAATGATAGTTCCGGGGCTCAAGCTTTAGTCAGGTTGTGGCCGCTACCCTATCTGGATCCTTATCAAGCAGTTCGTAGTCTAGTCTATGCCAACTGTGAGACGTCCTGTTGTTCGAGAAATGTTTCTGGAGGGCCGGTCTATCGACAACTGTGCTGGGTTCCTGAGCATCTTCCGGAGGGTGCGAAGCTTCCTAGCTTTTGTATAGACTACTCGACAACAATTGCTGAAAGTGTTCCGCCTGATATAGGAGCGGGGGCGTATCTTGATGGTACGAAATTTATCACGTTCCTGCAGATGCCGCTTCCTCTGGGGCTATTGGCAGCTGCGGGGTCTTGAGCATTTCCTAGACATCCCGGAATTGGCGCAAGTCGCTGCCACATACTTTGTTCTGCTGTGGACCTCTCTGCATGACCTGGAACCTCGAAGCCAGATCATCTAGTCCCCAGGATTCACGGACCGGTACGATCCAAGATTCCAATGGTATACGAAGGTTCCTCTCCTTGGAGTGATACAGGGAGACAAACTTGGTGATTCTGGAGGCCTGAAAACCTTCAAATCCCACAGTCCCCAACCCTGCAATCCCAGATCCTAATGCCGACTAATGCCGAATCCCTAAAACCCTAGTCCTAGAACCCTAATCCACTCTGATCCCTACTCTAACCCCTACACCCTACAAGCACAAACCCTTATCCCTAATCCCTAAACCTTACGGCCTTACAGCCCTGCCTCTTCAGTGGAGCTACAGCTCCGAGAACCATCCTTACCCTCCTTCCCCGCCCTCAAAGACTCAACAGGTTGTGCATCAAGCTGGCGAGCGAGTCTCTTGCACATGTTCTATCTTTTATTCAAGAAATGCTTGTATGCAGAAGCCTTGTTCGAAGAACGCGTCGGATATCTGCAAAGCCGCGTTCATCCTTCGGGACTTTGATGGTTAATGGCATAAGCACTCCCGTTCTCACATCAACTACTGCCACCTCCGGTGCCCGGCGCAGACTACCAGGCGGCTTTGAAACAATTATGAGTGGCCGTGTCCAAAAAAGCCATGACACTCTGCTGCTCCGGCCGTGGCTCTCGATTTCCACTCCCTTACGCTTTTCGTCTCAAAGGGTTTCTGCGGCACGGAAAATTGGCAAATCTTGCGGCTTGCAAATTGGATCTCTCGGGTTTGCGTGCGGCCTTTCATAAATACATGTCTGGGCCCCATCTCTCTGCCGGCAGATCCTCTTTGCACGTGCGTTCACGACCAGTGCTTCATGCACTCGTGGATGATACAGGACCGAAAAATCGAATCCCCGAGGGGCTGTTCGAGTCACCCTTTGAGGTTGCAAGAACGCAGCATCACGTTGCAAACTCAAAAAGGGAGCGGTTGCCTCAAGACTATGTCTTAGGACGCTCCGAATGAGAAGGAGAATGCCGCAAGCCAGACAGAACAGCGTGAAAGCACATGAGACCTGGCTTCAATGAGCCCAACATGCAGAACGTACTGACATACTTGTTCCGTCCCATCACGTGCCATGGAAAGCTTGCCCCTCCTTAAACCTCAAGTGGGTCGCGAGTTCACGCCGCCAATACTCTCCAACACGAGGCCGCACCCTCCACGATAGCCTGACGACTCCGACACTTGATTTCCGTAAGACTGGCAAGAGACAGAGGATGAATCCATGGCGTTTGCCAGCGGCAACAGGGTGAGGATCCGCAGTTTCAGGTCACAGGCTGGTGCCTATCGCCTATCAGCTTCACGAACCAGCCGGTGACACCAATAGCCCACACATTCTGCAAAAAAGCTCGGTATGGCCCTTTGGGCGACACCCCGTCAATGTTCTGGGCGTGGACAAGTCAATCTTCCACAATCAAACAGGCTCTTTACGTGACTGACTCTTCTGCAGTGACATGAAGTTAAGAGCAAGATGCCGTCAGTACCAAAACTCCGCAAGCCCTCAATGCCCAGTGTTTCAATTGAAACTCTGGCGAGGCCATGCAAGCTTGGTTCACACGTGTGCAGAGCACCAGTTGTTCTTGCTGGATGGCGTGCATCCAACTGAATGAATGCGGGAGCCGGGACTGCGTGCAAACGCAGCGACGGACGTACAGGTCAGAAAAAAATGTCTTCGGCGCGATATTTCCTAAAACATTTCAATCCAACAGCAGATGCGACGCTTGCTGTCCTCAAAACTGGGGACTCCAATACAACCCATAGAGTGCAAATTCCGATTAACTACAGGTCCCTTTGCTACAAAGTTGAAGTTTAAAGCTCAAACGAGTTGGTAGCATCTGCTGTTCTGCTCTGTTGCATGACGCTTTTGGGCGACGCCGGGTGTCGCCAAGTCAATGTTCGCAAAGCAAATCGGCTCCGCACTTGAACATGTCTCCCACAACTTCACCAACAGCCGAGGCCCTGGTGCTCAAATGGCTCAGTTCAAGATGTGTCCCTCAAAAATGTCCGATCATGTGAGTTTTCACTGGGTACGAATCCAATCGACGCGGCATCCTTAATTGCATGTCTACTTTATTAAACTGAAAGCAGACCGCCGTATACAAGATAGCACGACACAGGGACAACATCGTCCGTGTCGTCTAGTCGAACCTGGATGTGCTCGTCTGCATTATCGCTTTCCATGCTCTTGGCCAACGATGAATCTGATGTTGTCGCTGCTGCTTCCACGGCGTCCTCAAACACGGTTCCGTAGTGCCAACCATGTCGTCCTCGAAAGACACGCACGCGGCTGCCTGTCTCGTAGAAGCGGCGAATTCTTCCCAGGTCCACATTGATCTTGTCGCCTGAGCTAAGGGTCACCGCATAAGGATGGACTGTCGACATGGCAACTGGAGGGATCTTGTGTATGTGGCCGGACTTCCAAGACCACGTCCGGCTTGCTCTGCTTCTCCGCCCGTGAGTCATCTCCTCTACCTGGGGACCCGAAAAATGCACCAAGCGCACAGATTTTTCCAGATCCGGTTCCATTCGAGATATCTTATATCGCCAGAAGCTCCTTGAAAGCTAAGCTGTAACTATATATGAGTTGCTACGATCCCAAACTCAAATGCCGAATGAGGGTTTGGTTCCAAAGAGCCTTGGGACTTTCGGCTCGGTCGTCGGGGTATAGTATGGGGCTTTGACATGAATACACGTGATATCTAGGAAGTCCATAGCTTTAGCATACGACTGACTGGTCGGTGGCCCAAATCCTGCAAGAACCGCTAAAGGTGAAGGCTTGTAAACCCGACCCCAAGCCCCCAGACGCCGATAAATTACGCTAAACCCAAAACCCCAAGCCCTGCAAGCCAAAAATCCTAAATCCTAAAAGCCCTAACCAAGGTACATGGACGTGAACGGATTCCCCACATCGCAATCTCTGTCGGAGCTGGCTAAGGGGAACCCGATGTCGCAGCTGCTTCGGACCCGGTATGATGCAGTCGTAGTGAGGAAGCTCGCCTGTGGGAAGAAAATCCTGGGCTCTGGCTGAGGAACTTACCAGTAGTTTTAGTTACTTAACAACACAGCATTTACTAAAGGTTCCTAGCATGCTAACATAAGATAGCTTCCTAAGCAAAGAACCCAGGTTCGCGGTCAATCTGCTCTTCTGAGTTCATCCATGCGGGGTCCCCATGGATCTGTGCCACCAGCCAACATTGATTCGTGATCGAAAAGTAGAGAACAGCTTCTCCGTTCTCGTAGAAGGATGGCATGGCCGCCTTTTGAGGATCTTCGGCCACTTGCACAGAATCCAATGGCACGGGTGGATCTACCTCGACCAAGAACTCCAGTCGCTCAGCCTCTTCCATGGCTGCCGTCTCTGCACGCTTCAGCGCGGCAAGCAAATCTGGTGCATCTTTGGGGGCTTCTGTACCCGGCCGCCCCCGCAGCACTTCTGCAGCCTGTGTTGCGTGGTGTTGCTTCAAGTCGCCCGTCCACCCCTCCAAGTCGTGGAGTCGGGTCTTCCAATCATTCGCCTGGATGTTCCACTCAACGTGGACCTTGCTGGCGGCTGAAGCCGAAGCCTCGGACCGAAATGCCTGTATGAAGCTCAAAGATTTCGTGGAAATTGACTTCATGGGCTCGTCTGGTTCATGTTCAGCACTTCTTGTGGAGCGCGAATATGTAACAACGAAGGTCTGATCTCCCTTACCCTGGATTTGCACAGAGCCCCCACGTGCCGGTTTGCATCGATAGTACCAAAGGAGGAACAGCACGCCACCCCCTGCGAAGAGGCTGGCACAAGCAAGAGCTATGGATGTCAACTCGAAGCTGGTGTCTGGCTCGGCGATGAGACCTTCAAACGGAACCACGTGCACGATGGCGAGCATCGACAGATGGGTGCTTTGACACCACCTCCCGCTCAAGTCATTCACGGAAATCGCCTGCAGTCCCACGGAACTCCAGGCGCGTGAAGTGTGATCGAAAAAAGCGCAAACATCCTGTGGCTGCTGTGAGGCATCGCTCAGTCTGACAAGAATAGGTTCTGCCAAATCCGAAACAGTGGCCACGGATACTTTGCCTTGAGCTTCCAGCAGGATGGAGATCTCGACGACTGGAGAGTTCAACACAACCTGGCTGCTGCCCTCGCCGTTGCTGGGCATGGTTTCGGACACATCCGGCAAGACCTCCGTTACTGCGAGCATCGGGTTCGCCCCCTGCATCAAGTTTTGCACCAACTGCAGCGGGACCGAAACTGTTACACCACGAACACCACCAGCACCACCGGTGCTGAACACCACACGATCCGAACTGTCGAAGTCAGCGGCCAAGCTGCGGAGTTTCACAACGGTGACGTTTCCCCAAGCTGTGGCCGTCACCAAGGAATCGGCCTGCATCTCCATGAGGGCAAGTGCTTCCCACAGCGTGCTTTCCACGATGCGCCCCTCTACCGTGTTGACTGAGACATCAGCTGGCAGCTGAATAACGTGCTGCACGGTGGTCGTGGAAGTG